>PITA01006452.1:30739-100322 GCA_004023965.1 Spilogale gracilis | reverse complement strand
TATTCTGTGGGGAGAGAGATGGACCATAGATGAGTAAATCAGCAGTTTGTAATTTTAAACGATAATACATGCTGTGAAAATATGGAGCATCGTTAGAGCAGACTTCTCCAAGAAGGCAGTATTTTGTGGAAATGTATGAGGAGCTGGTCATGTGACCATAAGGCCAAGATTGTGGCAGAAAGAACAGCCTGTGCAAAGGCCCTGAGGTGGGAAGGAGCTAATCTGGTGTTTGGAAGCCAGACAGAAGCCTGGTGTGTGCGTGGTGGGGGGGTGGGGCGAGGGGAGGGTGAGCCAGAGAGGAAAGCAGAGGCTGGCTCAGAAAAGGTTTTGTCAGCTACAGTATGGAGTTGGGATTTTGTGTTAAGGGAAGGCTTTTAAGCTATGTATGGAAAAAGGTCTGGAGGGACACCTGTCTTGCTCTGAACAAGGGGAAGGGGAAAGGATACGGTATCAGAGACAGCAAGACCAATGGCAAGTTATAGGGTGGGAGACAGATTCGGCACCTCAGAGGGACCCAGCACCAGGGAGGCAGAAGGCTTCAGCCCCCAGTCTGGGGGGGGGGACAGGGCAAGGGGCAGGAGGGCAGGGTACCCCAACACCAGGAGGAGAGGCCACTGGACAGGGAGCTGAGAAGTAGCTGGAAGCTGGGTCTAGCCCTCAGGGATGGCCAGCTTAGAGCAGACAGCAGACTGGTCTCCCCAGACCGAGCGGAGAGCCAGCTCTGCACACTGGACACTCATGGTGGAGGGAAGGAAGAGTTAGGGGAAGAGGTGGTAGCCTCCGGGTTCCAGGAACAGGATCTCTAAGAGTCGTTTCGACACGTATCCATTTATTCATTGAGCACATATTAAACGCTTAGGAAGTGCCAGGCATGCCCTCGTCATTGGAGAGGGGAGACCTTCTTGGACCCCACAGCACAGTAATTACAGCAGTGTAGATGGGACCTTCTCTGTGGGAGGAAGGCAGAGGGGCGGGAAGGGAATCGGGGGTACACACAGCATGTCCGGGACCCGCTGGGTCTCTTATATTCATGCTTCATTTAATCCTCAGGACAACTCTAGGCAGGAGGATTACCAATTATGATTTATAGATAAGGTGTCTGTGGCTCCAAGAGGCTAAGGGCTTTGCTCAAAGTCACAAAGCTCTTAAGTCTGAGCCAGAATTGGAACCCAGATCTGTCAGAATCCAAATGGTGGGCTCTTTGGACACCACCGTGCTGGGAGCTGGAGGGGCTTTGGTTTGTAGGCTGGGCTGGGCAGACACGAGCCAGTGGGTGGCTGGGGGTCACTGGGCATATGGGTTTGGGGGCAGGCTCCTCAAGACTGCCATCCCTGGGGAGCGGGAGCACACTAGGGAATCTGGCAGAAGGTGTGTCCTTCACCCACTGGGGATCTGGGCCCCTGCCTTGCAAGGAGCATCCAGCGACCCTCTGGGCTGCCTCCTGCCCTTGAGGCCCTCCCTCTGGGGACCCTCAGGGCCTTCACTTCAGACTCCGTCCGCCCCCTTCCCTTCCACTACATTCGGACTTCTGAGGCACTCAAAAACTTCAGTGATGCTCCACCCACATATGGCCTACAGAGTTACATGGGATCTGGAAGCTGGCTGTTCAAAACTCTGCCTGACCTGGCCCCCAACGCCTCGGACACTCCCCTAACACGTGTCACCTCCCCAGCACACATGCTCCACCCTGCAGCGAGCCAGGGGTCCCAGCCCAGGGCTCGGACTAACTCAACGGAGTTTCATGGAAGCAGAACAGGACACCTCGTGCGGGGCCTCCAGGGTCTGGGTCTGCTCCCCACCCCGCTCTCTGCTGTCCTCTCCTGCTCTTTGTTGCACACCAGCTTCTTCTGCTTACTGAGGGCCTCATAACTCGGGCCAGCAGGCGGCTTTACCTGGCCTGCCCCCAATCTCTGCTCCCATGATGGGCTTCCTGTCAGCTCACCTCCCCACCATCCATCTGACTAGTTCTGAGTCCAAATTCCCAGGAGCAGGGCGCCCTGATTGGCTCGGCATACCACAGTCCAATCAACTGTGCCAACAAGAGCTGGAGTTCCCTAGACATAAGACTGTCCTGTCAGAGGGTCCCGGGTCTCTAGAATGAGCAATGGGCCTAGAAACAATGGTTGACATCGGGTCACGTGCCCGCCTCCGAGCCTTGAGTCATACCGTCCCTCGACTTGGAACACCCTGCCCACAAATCTTTGTCCTTCGTGGTCCTCACCAGGTGACCTGATTCCTCCGGACTTCCAGTTGGTTAACAAGCTTTATCCCCCAAACACTTGAGAGGGTCCCATACCCTCCACCTCGTACACCATGACCACTGCCAAAGACTCACTCCTGCCTGCCCAGGCTCCCCCCACACAGCCTGATTCGGTCCTGCCTGGCCCCAAATCGCACCAGGCACAACATCCTTCATGCCAGCCCTCACCTTGACCCCAGTGGCCAGCACTGATGTTCAAGCAAATTCTATAGGGGGAAACAAATGCAAATTCTGATGACCCAGTCAGGCCTGTGAGGCTACCTCATTGGCAGAAACCATTTGCCAGGCTTTTCTTCAGCAAAGCTTCCTCCTTCTCTAGACTGAGAAAATTTTCTCACCAGCCCAGGCTCCGAGCCACCCCCACCCTCAGACCAGCTACATTTGGCCTGATTCCTCCAGCTGTCTTCTACTCCCCACCTTCCCCAGTTTCCCACTCTGGGGCCTACCTCCTCCCCTTCTAATACGTAAGCTGGAACTCCCTTACCCCCTCTCCACACCTGCAAAACTTCTTAAATCAGAGATAACGGATCCGAAAGTTCAGATGCTGAAGAGAAAAACCTCGTCTCCCCTCACACCCTTTGCCCACAGAACAGGCTGCACTTAGACTTTCCATTCTAACCCCCATGAAGTTTTTTCCTTCTTTCTTCTTTTTTAAACACAGGGTAATATAACCCTCTTTTCACAGATGAGAGGCTTCCAACTTTGCCACTAGAACTTGGGTTTGATTTATTTTTTTGATCCTCAATAATGGATTTTTTTCGCAGCCAGAGGGAACCCCTGACCCCCTGGGCCAAGCTGAAGCTTTCAGAGATATCATTGCTCAGACCCAGGGAGGAGAGGTGACCTGTCCAAGGCCACGCAGCCCAGGTAGGATGAGAACCCACGTTTCCTGAGGCCCCTCGTGTAGTTTTCTTTCTCTTTCCTCTCCTGCAGAGGATCATTTTTTATAACTAGCACAAACCATGCACTTAAAGAGAGAAGCAGGAGGTAATGGGACCAGCAAGGCACCCGAGAGACGGCAGAAGCCACACAGCGAGTGGCACAGTTATGAGGACAGTCCCTGGGTGACCCGCAGTGCTAGCACCACAGCCACCTCCAGAGCCCCCCGGGCACTGAGAAATAGTGGCTCTGGTGCCTCTGCCCCTTTGACCCCCCCAAGGGAGGCCAGGATCCCAGGGCTACCCTTGTTCTGGCTGCTGCCATAACAGAAGCTAAGATTCAGTGACAGCTTGTTAGGTGCCAGGCATGATCATCATACCCCACAGTGGCACCATTCTACTCTGCCCACTCTACAGATGAAGAAACTGAGGCTCAGAGAAACTGAGCAACTTGTTCCAGATCACACAGCAGGCATGTGGTAGATCTTGAACTGCAAGCTGTCTGGCCTCAGAGCTCACACTCTTCCCAATACTATTTTTGAAAATCCCACAAACTGGGAAGGAGCCACGTGGAGAGGGTCAGACTAGGGCAGGTCATCTCATCCACTAAAAACAATGCTCCCTATCACAAGTGCTAGGTCTGAGCAAGCCAGCAGACAGCTGACCTTCCTTCCTTCCGGCCAAGGTGGACCCCAGCCTGCAGCACCCCCAGATCAGACACTCTCCTGGGACCTGACCTTTCTTCTCTCCCCGCAGAAGCTAGCGCTGCCTGTGTGGACAACCTAGCCACGCCAAGGCCAAGGCTTCTGGACGCCCCCAGAACAGGCATGTAGACTAGATGGAAACTTACCTACTGCACCAGGAGCACGGAAGGACCCGCCCCCACCCCAGAAAGCTCTGGATGGGTGGAGGAGGAAGGGAGGGAGGAGGAGGCTCTCAGTGGAGAACATGGAAGCTGCTGTCCTTCTGGGCTTGTGTCTTGGGAGGATTCCCCCAGGGATCGGAGCTCAGCCAGAGGAAAAGTCCACAGTCCTATGCTGGCCACCAGGGACCTGTATGACCCAGGCCCTGTGACCTCAATGACATCACGTCTTACTTCCGTCCTCACTGCTTGCCGCTCCCCAGTCGTGTGCACCACCTCCGTCTTGCCTCTGGCCCTTCGAATTTGTGGTTCCCTCTGCCCCCAAGTCCTTCAGACATCACATGGCTGATTTACTTTCTTCTGGTCTCCACTCGCACACCGTCCCAGAGAGCTCCCTCACCCAGCAACACCAGCTAAAACTGCCAGTCAGCCCCACCATGGCCTAAACCCCTTCCTCGCCTCCTCTCCTTAACACCTCCGGCCATCTAGTACAATATATTCTGTCCCAATGTCCGTTTGTGTTTGTCTGTCCCACCCATGCTCTGGGAGGCAGAAATTTCGTCCAGCTTGCTCTATCCCCGGAGCCCCTGGCCGAGCCTGGCACACTCGTGCGCCCTGCCTGGGTCTTTCACCTCCTGAAGGCGGGAGCCAGCACCACCTGGTCACGGTCTGGGCTGGGTTCGCAAGCCACAGGAAGATGTCACATTCATGCCCCTGTACAAACACCACCCAGCTGCCAACAAGTGTGCGAGTGAGGGCCGAGGGAGCCAGGCCAGGCCAGGCAGGAAATTTCCGCCAGGCGTTCCAGTTATTATGGCCATTAGGGCCGCCCATCTCTCCCCACTGCAGTGCATGCGTCTGTTCCATCAGGAGGGTCCAGAGCAGCCGCGGAGGGTGTGAGCGGGCGGGAGGGAAAGGAGAGGGGAAATTTTAGAGAAAGCTATTCAGAGTCAACAGGCAGCCGGAGACTGAGGGGAAGGCAGAGGGGGTGAGCTGGAGAGCACGAGTTGCCTAGAATGTCCCGCAGTTGCTGGAACACAGCGGCACATCACGCTGCTGGAATTCTTGCTGCACGGACTGCACGTGCGGACGTGGACCAGCGGTCTGGGGAGGGGGCCGGCGCTGCTCTGACCTTGCCCTTCCCTGTGGCTCACTCCTGCCTGGCGGGCAACACCGCCCGGCCCCGCCTCGGAGGAACTGGCTGGGTTTGGGAAGAACTGAAGTGGCTGTGCCCCCCAACCCCCACCCGATGGGAGCAGCGGTGGGGGGGGGGGCTCCTCCTGCTCCTCCCCTTACCAACAAAGTGACAAAGAACGGCTCCCCACCCTCTGGAGACCTCATTGGGGTACCCATGAAATAAAGGGCTGCTCCACATGGTCTCTGAGTGTCTCCAGGTCTAACGTTCTGTGGATTTGGGAGGGTTTTGTTCCAAATCCCATGACCTACCGACGTAACTCCTGAGGAAGGCGTCTGCGCCCCTTCCCCAGAGGGAAACTGAGTAACCACCAGAAGAGACTTGGTGTGTCCTGCCCCGCTGCCCATACCCTCTTTCTCCCGGTGGGGGGTGCCAGCTCTAGGGAACCCACCCTTCACTTTGTCAGGGTCACTGTCCATTCCACAGGGCATTGCCCAGGGCCGGAGCACCCCACCACTGATGCAGTCTCGCCCCCTCTCTCCTGACCGACACACCTCCATCAGAGGCCTTATCACCATACAGTTCCCATTCCCTCCCCCCTGCAGAGCCTTCGATGGCTCCCCCTACCTATGGGATCAGGCACAGTCAGTCCCTCACGGAGCCGTCAAGGGCCTCCACGATTGAGCACCCCTTCCCTTCCCAGTTCAGCTCCCTCTCTCGTCCTCAGTTCTCCAGACCCTGTGCTTTCCTACCTTTGTGTCTTTGCTCACACCAGTGCCTCCCCCTCCCTCAAGTGCCCTTCCATGCCTGTCATAAGGACTCCTCCTCCAGGGACCCAGCCAAAGGCCATCCTCCCTCTCTCCATTACACCTTCCCTGACTCTCCAAATGGTGGGAACTTTTGGCCCAACCCAGCCCTATGTCCCTTGCCTGCAGTCATTATGGACATCACAGAGGAGCGTGACGGAGACAATTTCTGACTGACTTTTGCACCCTCATGCACCAGCCAGGGATCTGTGCCCTCTGGGTGCTCCACCCACTTGGTAGAATTGGGTGCCAAGGACCCAGCCCAGGGCAGAAATCCCCACCAACTCCAGAGTATGTGTCCTGTTCCAGTCACTGCTCTGGCTCATTCGCACACTGCCTGACGTTACCCCACAACGATCCTGTGAGGTAGGCACTATTACTACCCCTGTCTTCCAGATAGGAACACTGAGGCTCAGGGCACTGCCTGAGGCCACAGAGCTCGTGGCAAAGTTGGGATGAGAACCCAGAGGGTCTGGCAGCCCAGCCCACATTCTTAGCAGCTGTACCTACTGCAGACCACCCCTGCCCAACCCCTGGTCTGGCCATGCCCAGCTCATGCACCCTCCTGGACCTGCCTTTCCTCCATCAGGAGCACAGGGAACCCAGCCTTGTCCAGGGTCAGGCAGGGCAGGGCTGGTTTCTTGGAGTCAGTCCTGTGATAAGCAGGGAGGGGAGAGCAGTTTGGATTATTGACTCTGTGCCCAAAAGAGAACAAGAGTAGAAGGGCTGCGCAAAGCCAGAAAATGAAAGGATGTCTCACGAGGGAATGACTGAGAGTGAAGGTGAGTGGGGGCTGGGTCCAAGTGTTGGAGGGGCGATGAAGGGCAGATGGGGTGGGTCCCCTCTATCTCTCCCTCAAATAATCCCAGCCCCACCAGCCACACAGCCAACCACAGTATAAGAAGAAACCTCTCCAAGGGGTGCCTGGGTGGCTCAGTGGTGAAGCCTCTGCCTTCAGCTCAGGTCATGATCTTGGAGTCCTGGGATCGAGTCCTGCATCAGGCGGCCTGCTTGGCGGGAAGTCTGCTTCTCCCTCTCTCACTCCCCCTGATTGTGTTCCCTCTCTGGCTGTGTTTCTCTCTGTCAAATAAATAAAATATTAAAAGAAAAAGAAAGAAAGAAAGAAAGAAACCTCTCCAAAGCACCAAAAAAGGAATGTGCCAGCAAGAGCAACTGCCTTCTCCCTTCTATTAAAGTCCTCACAGGGACTATGGGCCCCCAAGTCAGTAAGAGGGGGTTCTAGGAAAGAGCAATTAAGGGCCCCAAGGCTGTATTTACCTGACATCCAACATCTGGATGAAAAGTGAAAAATCATCATTGTCAAGGTGGGTTTTTGTTTTTTGGATTTTTTTTTTCAGCACAAAGCTCTAGGTATTTAGAAACATCTGAGTGATGGGCTGGCTGGTTGCGCTTTTCGTCCAGATGTTCAGCATTCCCTATGTTCAGCCTAACAGCGGCTGCTGTCGAGACAGTTTCGAGTTGAGGATGGTGAAGAAGTGGTGATGGTGAGGGAGAAGTGGTGGCAGAACCTTCCGCCCCTTGGCTCACTCTGTCACCCATCTCTACCCCCACCCCCAACCCGGCTGGGAAAATTTGCTCTCCCCAGCCCCCACACACAGCCTCCAGGTTGCACTGAGCTAAGAGACGCTGACGTTTATACAACATCTTCCGCTGGGAATCCGCCGGCCCAGCACAGAATTAGCTGGCGTCTTACACTCCTGGATTATGCAGGCAGCAACTTTGATTGAATCTGGCAACCAGATTTATGAATCAGTCGATATTTATTGCAGGGAACAATCCATCTTCATGTCTGGTCTGTGCGCACAGAGACCCACTCAGGGCACACCCGAGGCCCTGGTGCTAAATGTTGGAGCAGTCTCAGTGAACACTTCTGAGGGAGGGGGCAACAGAGAGGCGTCTGACACCAATCGGAAAGGAGACAGGACATAATGTGGGGAAGTGTGATTGGGTAGGGGTGACGGCAGCAGCTACCATATCCATCCCATGTTTGTCCCTGTCTGTTCTTCTCAACCTTCTCTCAATCCCCCACACCATCTAACAAAAGTCAACTAATGGGTGCATTATTTGAAGGCAAACAGGATGTAAAATTGTGATATAATGCATTCCAAAGTAAACTGAAAGTGTGTGTGTGTGTGTTCTAATTATCTAGGCTTGTGTTCCCTCCCCTGCCCACTGGCCCAGTTATTAAAGAAAATAACAGCTTGAACTCCCAAGCTCAGTCTTGTGATGGACCAGTCAGAGCTGAGGCTGTAACTCCACCAATGAAAAACCAGGGAAAAGGCTACTCAGGATTCTCTCATTTGCATGCCTGCACTGATAGGCTAAACCACTGTCCCCTGTGGTGGAAAGCAAGCTCCCAGTTAAGGAGAAGGGAATCCAGTTTATCAATCCATCTGAAGCCATCCGGTATTTTGAGGTCCAGGAAGGAAAGTCTGTTACAGTTCTGAGCCTAATTGGAAGAATGGGAGTAAGGGGCAGAATTTAAGATGTGTGGGAAGAGAGGACAGAGGAGAGTCTCCCCAAATCACTTTCTGCTGCCCATTCTCAGCCCTAACTCTGCCTCCTGCCCCAAACATGCTTCCCTTTGTCCCCATCTGCCAAGGTGACCCCCCTTGTGGAACTGTGACCTGCAGCCCACCGGTTCAAACCCTTCCCCACGGGAGCTGCTTGCAGGAAATACAAGGCACTAGGGATATCGAGAAGGGAAATAGAAATGTTGGGAGGAGCTTAATAGCTCCCCCCAAATTACAGAACAGAGGGTGTACAGCAGGAAGGTGAGGGGGGTCCTGGCCCTTCTTCATTGCCTCAGTCTCCACACCAGGGACAGGGAGGCTGCTGACGCAGTTGGGACCAGGGGCTGCTGGGTGGAGGGGCTGGGTTGGGGAGGACGTGACACCATCCCATTCATAAGACCTGGGCCTGAGGTTGGGCAAGGACTGCTTCCTTGCCTTACAGAGACCATAGGTCCCTGGGAGGCCAGGGCAGGCAAGAGGGGAGGTAGAAGAGGCAGCTCAGAAACTAACTCCACAGATGGTACAGATGAGAAAGGGGCTGGGCCTGCCCACCAGATGGGAGGGAGATGGGAAGCACCCAGAGGAGATAAAAGACAACCGTCCCCACGCAAAGGCTTACCCAAGGGCCAGAGCACTCTTACCTAGCTCTCATTCAACCTCTGGTCAATGACTTCACCCCCAAGACTCCTAGAAGATGAAGAATCACCCCTTCTCAGACATCCCACCCCAGAGCTAGTCAAATAAGAAAACACCCGCAAAGGGCTGGAATCTTGGTGGCTCCAAAGGACAGAATCACAACCCATGGGTAGACTGATAGGCACTCGGGCTTCCACTCAGTATGCAGAAGCTTTCTGTATTCAAAGTGTCCAGTAATGGAAGCAGTTAAGATAGTGATTGAGCGCAAATCAAGCATTCATGCCCAGTTTGGACCACCTGTTGTAGAGGATAATTTCTGGACACTTGCATGCACTGGACGAGACTTTTGGCATAATCTGTTGGCTGCCTCCAACTCTTTATGATTCTATGATTCATTCATTTAGCAAATGTTTATTGGTTACTCGCTAGTCCCAGCTTTGTCCCTAACTACCACCTTCCTCTCTCAAGCCAGTTTCTCTACATAAAGTGAGGGTGTTGGGCCCGTGGCTCTCTAAGGACTCTTCCAGCTCTGACAGGCTGCCTTGTTCTAGATGGAATCACAAGGAACTACAAAAGCCCACCCTCCTCCCCTGAGGCTCCTTTCTCCCCTTCCTCCTGCAGGACCCATAACTTAGCAGAGTTGGGACAGAATGAACTTCTCCTGGCCTGGGATATTGTGTGGAACAGATGGCCCTGTTGCCATGGAGACCAGGGAGCTATGTGTCCTGGGGGGCTGGGATTGGGTGGGGGCTAAGTCAGGCCGGGTGATTTACTCCTGCAATAGCCCAGCCTGGAATCTACACGAACGTTAAACAGAAGTGGCTCTAGGCAATCGCTCAGCCAGACAGATCAGAAACCACTTAAGATGAAAGACCCAGCACATCTCTTCCCAGAGATGTCTGCTAAATCCTGGTTCCCCAGCCCCACTGCACAACTTTAGGCCAGTCAGTCCCTCTCTGGCTCATGAGATTTGACTCCATCTTCCCAGGGGCAAAGCTGGAGAAACACAGAGTCTGTCCTGAAGGAAGGGAATACAGGCAGTTCTGGGAAAGACTCTCTGGGGACTGAAGGAGACTGACTTCTTGGGCTTGTTGGAAGAAAAAGATTTCTCTGGGAATCAGCCCTCTGCAACCATGGGTGGACTGCCCCAGGAGGGAGTGAGCTCCCCATACCTGGAAGCATCCAAATTGGGCTGGGAAGATCCTCTGTCAGACATTCTCAGAATGACTTCCATATCAGGTAGGAGATTCTAAATGCGGCTCTCCTAATTCTGAGATCTTGTGACAGCAGAGGCAGCTGGACAGACCTGAGCTCAGGTCCCAGCTCTGCATCTTACTTACTGTGTGACCTTGAGTTGAGTTAACTTTCTCTGAACATCTATTTCCTCACCTGTGAAATGTGAGTCATAATACTGGCTTCATAGGCTTTGTGGGGGGAGGGGAGGATTAAAATGAAACAAGGCATCTAAAGTGCTTAGAATAATATATTGCACATGTGAGGTACCCAATAAGTGGCGGTTATCATTATCAGTCTGTAATGAGTAAACCTACGCAGGAATGGGAGCTCTCCAGCTGTTTGGATTGGACTCGTCCAAGACACCTGGCTCCTGATCTGCCATTCCCTGTGCAATCACGCAGATTTCTTTTTCTCTTTTTTTTTTTTTTTGAGTATAGTCGACACGCAATGTTACATTAGTTTCAAGTGTATAACATAGTGATTCAACATCTCTATACCTACACTCAGCTCACCACACCTGTAGCTACCATCTGACAAATTTCTTAAAAGAAAAAAAATAATCTCTCTGTGCCTCAGTTTCCTCATCTGTAAAATGAGGCTAATAATAGTTCTTACCTCAAGAGATTATTCTGAGGATTGAATTTACAATCCATGTAAAGGCCTGAGAACAGAACCTAGCACAGAACAAGTGTCCCAGACCCATGTGCTCACAACATCGTGCCCGGTATCCTAGTCACCAGCCTCTGCTCTAGGTCACCTTCCCAGTGACTGGTTCTTGTTAGGGTTTATTCAAAGATCAAAGCAGGGTTTTTTTGTTTGTTTTGTTGTTGTTGTTGTTGTTGTTGTTGGGAAGGTGAGAACGTTTCATTCTACCGTTAGAAAATTTCACTTACAGGGCGCCTTCCTGCCTTCGGCTCAGGTCATGATCTCAGGTCCTGGGATGGAGGCCCGCGTGGGGCTCTCTGCTCGGCAGGGAGCCTGCTTCCTCCTCTCTCTGCCTGCCTCTCTGCCTACTTGTGATCTCTCTCTCTCAAATAAAAATCTTAAAAAAAAAGAAAAAAAGAAAATTTCACTTACACACCACAGTGTTATCAACTCTAGTCACCGTGTTATACATTAGAGCCTCAGACATTAATCTTATTCCTGAAAGTCTGACCCTTTTACTGACCTCTTTCTATTTCCCCCACTCCTCAGTCCCTACCAACCACCTTTTTACTCTTTATTTCTATGGGCTCAACTTTTTTTTTAGATTCCACATGTGAGCGATAGCAAAGAGTATTTGTCTTTCTCTGTTTGGTTTATTTCACTTAGCATAATGCCCTGTCTGAGGTGACGGAATGTGTTGCTTAACTTATGGGGGGAATTGCTTCAGAATGTATATGCATATCAAAGCATCACACATACACCTTAAATATCTTATAATTTTGTCAATTATACATCAGTAAAGCTGGGGCAGTGAGGAAAGACAAGACATAAAAAACACTGGCGGGGATGCAGAGAAAATGGAACCTCTGTACACTCTTGGTGGGAATGTAAATTGGTACAGCCACTGTGGAAAACAGGAGGAAGGTCCTCACCAAATTAAGACTACCCTATGATCTAGCAATCCCACTTCTGGATACATAGCCAAGGAAATGAAATCAGAATTTTGAAGAGCTATGTGTAGCCCTGTGGTCACTGCAGCATTATTCACAGTGAGCCAAGACATGGAAACAACCCAAGTGTGTACCTACGGGTGAGTGGATAAAGAATATGTGGTATATGCGCACCACGGAATATTAGTCAGCCTTAAAAAAGAATGAGATCTTGACATTTGTGGCAACATGGATGGCATTTGAGGACATTAACCTAAGTTAAGTAAGTCAGACAGAGAAAGACAAATACTGTATGCTATCACTTACATGTGGAATTTTAAAAAGTCAATCCTGTAGAAACGGACTGTAGCATGATGGTTACAAGAGGCTGGGAGGTGGGGAAATGGGGAGATGTCTGTCAATGGGCACAGACTTGCAGTTACAAGGAGAATAAGCTCTGGAGACTGAATGTGTACACTATGGTGATGACTATATTATAGACTTGAAGGAGCAGATTGTAAGATTGTAAATGTTCTCACCATAAAAAGGAAATGGTAATTATGTGAGAGGATGGAGGTGTTTCCTAACCCTCCTAGAGTGATCACTTTGCAATATATACACATATCAGACCATCATGTTATACACGTTGAACATGCACAGTATCATATGTCAATTAAATCTCAGTATTTAATCTCAGGGGGTGGGTGGCTGGAAACAAAGATCAAGTGAGTGAATGAGCCAGCGATGAGGTGAAAAGGAAACCCTCAACAAAAGAAGCATTGGTGAGAACCTGCCCTGTGCTGGCTGACGGGATGAAGAGCAGGTACTCTTGCTGAGTTTAGGCAACCAGCACCTTCAGGAAGAAATGATCAAAGGGTCATGACATCCCCAACAGTATAACCAGTCAAGCTTTCTGAAAGAGTCGCGTGAGGCATGAAGGAGGGGTGGAAATTTGGCCAGTGTCCAGAAATGGGGGTGGGGGAGCTGGGGAGGGAGCATTCTGGAAAGGGGATCAGTGAGATCCAAGATCCAGGGTAGCAGCACATGGCCTTTCAGGAAGACAGTGAAGGGCACACAAGGATAGGCCCCAAATGAGCTTCCTGCAGACATCTCCCCTTTCCAAATCAACGTCATCGTCATGATTAGAACAGCCCTTATGGTTCTCATTACGACTGCAAGACATCCTTTAGCAACAATCATCAAGAAACTTAAAAAAAAAAAAAAAAAAGGATTATTACTTACAAGACCTGGAAATTACACAGCACACCTAGGGCCACATGGGGAAG
The DNA here is from genome assembly GCA_004023965.1 of Spilogale gracilis. Taxonomy (NCBI): domain Eukaryota; kingdom Metazoa; phylum Chordata; class Mammalia; order Carnivora; family Mephitidae; genus Spilogale; species Spilogale gracilis. The sequence goes on along the minus strand of PITA01006452.1, from coordinate 87,115 downwards.
TCACGGTGGAGAGAGAACCCGCCTGGACAAAGTTAGAGGCCGAGGGTTTCTCAGGCTCACTCTTTATTGGTGAATTTAAAATATGCAGGTGGGAGGGGCGCCTGGGTGGCTCAGTTGGTTAGGCAACTGCCTTCGGCTCAGGTCATGATCCCGGAGATCCGGGATCGAGCCCCACATCCGGCTCCCTGCTCGGCGGGAAGCCTGCTTCTCCCTCTCACTCCCCCTGCTTGTGTTCCCTCTCTGGCTGTATTTCTCTCTGTCGAATAAATAAAATCTTTTAAAAAAAAAAAATATGCAGGTGGGAATTTAAAGCACAGAGAAGAGAAAAGGCAAGTGGTCCCAATGGTCACTTACCAAAAACAACCACTATCTGTAAAACAAAGAGGCCTCAGTTGGAGGAAGTGGCCCTGTTCTTTCATCAGCCTGTGGGTAGCTTAGTGTTTATTCCAGATGGTGAGATCGTGGTCTTTGAAGTAGGTATCTTAGTAATCAAAGCATAAGCCAGCCTTTGCATTACCAAAAAGAAAAAAGAAAAAACTGTCAGTGTTTCCACTATGGGCATATTTGCCTAAAGGTGGGGAGGGCAGAGAATTAGGAAACAAGGTTCAAGCTTGCCAGGGAAGGCAGAGATCTGGGTCCATTTCCTCCTACTACTTGAATGACCTTGAGTCAGTTATGGTTCTAAGCCTCAGTGTTCTTATCCTTACCAGGACATTAATACATGCCCCTAAAAGATAACAGTGAGCTGACATTTATGCAGCACCTGGAAGGTAATGGTACTCCCTGGGAACATCCTGTGAGTGATGAGGAGTGGGGGAAGCTTTTTCCTGATAGATATTTTTTAATCCCACTATAGTTAACATACAGTGTTATGTTGGTTTCAGGTATACAATGTAGTGATTCAACGCTTCCATGCCTTACTCAGTGCTCATCACAGTAAGTGAACGCTTAATCCCCTCACTCACCTCCCCTCTGCTAACCATCAGTTTGTTCTCTGTAGAGAGTCTGTTTCTTGGTTTGTCTCCTTTGTCCTTTGTTCATTTGTTTTGTTTCTTAAATTCCACGTAAGAGTGAAATCATATGGTGTTTGTCTTTCTCTGACTTATTTTACTTAGCATTATATCCTGTAGAACCATTTATGTTGTTGCAAATTGCAAGATTTCCTTCTTTTTTTTACAGCTGAGTAATATTCCATTGTGTGTGTGTGTGTGTGTGTGTGTCCTTATCCATTCATCTATCAATGGACATTTGGGCTGCTTCCACTATTGTAAATAGTGCTTCAATCAACAGAGGGGTGCAGGGCACCTGGGTGGCTCAGTGGGTTAAGCATCTGCCTTTGGCTCAGGTCATGATCCTGGGGTCCTGAGATGAAGCCTCGCATCGGACTCCCTGCTCAGCAGGGAAGTTGCTTCTCCCTCTGCCTCTGCCTCTCTCTCAGTCTCTCATGAATAAATAAATTTTTAAAAATCTTTTAAAAAATAAATAAAATAAATATCAGGGAGCATGTATCTTTTCAACTTAGTATTTTCATATTCATTGGGTAAATACCCTGTAGTGGAATTCTTAGATGATATGGTAATACTGTTCTTAATTTTTTGAGGACTCTCCATACTCCATACTCCATACTGTTTTCCACAGTGGCAGCACCAGTTTGCATTTCCACCAACAGTTGATAAAGGTTCCTTTTTCTCCACATCCTCAACAATACTTGTTGTTTCTTGGGTTTTTTATTTTAGCTATTCTGACAGATGTGAGATGGTATCTCATTGTGGTTCTGATTTGCGTTTCCTTGATGATAAGCAATGTTGAGCATCTTTCCATGTGTCTGGTGGCCATCTATCTGTCTTCTTTGGAGAAACGTCTGCCCAATTGGATTATTTGGGGTTTGGGTGCTGAGTTGTATTGATATATTTGGATACTAACACTTTATCAAATATGTCATTTGCAAATATCTTCTCCCATTCAGTAGGTTGTTTTTGTTTAGTTCACTCTTCCCTTGGCTGAACAGAGCTTTTTATTTTGATGTTGTCCCATTTTTCCCCAATATGTTTTAAGGAAACTAATCATGGCAGGGTAGGAAGGATGGTTTGGAGTGGGGCAAGGGGAAAATCCAAGAACTAGATTTTGAGGTAGTAGTTCATGAACAATGTAATGCTGCTTCAAAATTTAGTGGAGACAACAAATACTGACAGGAGGAAAAAGAAAAGGACCCAGCAGAGCAGAAATTGACAAATAACAAAGAGCAAGGGCTCACCAGTGACATCACACTTTTAAGAAAGGGAGGGGGACTAAGAGGACAGGAGAAGATGGGACTGATGGGGAAAAGGGTGAGTAGTGCCACATTGGAAACTCTGATCTTCACAAAATGCGAATGTTCTATATTCAGTCAACAAATATATGCTGAGCCTACAGTATGTCAGGGACTAAGAATATAAATATAAACAGACATGGTTCCTGCCCCAGGGACTTTATGGTATCAGTGCGGGAAGCAAAAACATCAACAAATGCATGCAATGAAGTACAACAGATGCTTTTATCCACAGTAGCAGTCCAAGTAGACCTCAAAACAAAAAGATGATTGATTTCACCAGACTTCAAGGAGGAAGTTATTCAAGAACTGTATAAATGTTCTCCAGGAAGACTGTGGGAGAAAACATACTCCATATGGAGGGAAAGCCTAAGGAAAATACCAGTGAGTGAAACATGACATGTTCTAGACTTAGAAGTCACTCTGATACTCGTGACTGTCAGATCCAGGGCTGAGGCTAGAGATAACCACGGCATGGAGAGCCATGTGGGCCATAATGTGGAAAGAGACAGGGATGAAGAATGTTGTGTTGGGGGTGTTGGAACCCTAATGGGAGTTCAGAACATGGGTTTCCTGTTAGAGGAGCATTCGAACAGGAAGAATTAAGGACAATTCTTCCTTTAAGGACAGAAAGAAGAAAGAAAGAGAAAATAAAGGCATGTTGAAGTAGAGAGTGGAGAACTGACTGGCCTAGGAGGTCCACCCTTGACTTTTCCAGAAAATCAGCAGCAAGAGCATTAATTTAAACAAAAAAGTAGGGGCTATGGGAGGGTCCATAGGTTGAAGAAGGGGAAAAAAGAGCACAATACTAATATCAGGGACTTAAGAAGGACTACTGAAAGAGGGACTATTACTACTACACTTCCCACAGATATTAGAATGGTAATAAGAACATTATGAACAACTTTAGACCAACTGAACCCATTCCTTAAAAAATACAAGTTACTAAAACTGACACAAGATAAATAGAAAAATCTAAATAGCCTTTTATCTATTAAGTAAAGTTAATTTGTTATCAAAAATCTTCCCACAGGCAAAACTCCATAACTGGATAGTTTCATTATGAATTTGATCAAACATTTAAGAAATAAATAATATTAATCCTACACAAACTCGGAAAAGAGAGGAACATGAATATTCCCAACTTGTTTCATGGTGCTAGATTAACTCTGATACTAAAACCTGACAAAAATATTACAAAAAGAAAAAAAAAGAAAGACAAACCAATATCCCTCATGAACTTAGATTCTTAACAGATTATTAGCAAATAAGACCAGGAATACACAGAAATATACATAATGTCCAAGTAGGTTTATCCTAGGAATGCAAGACTGTTTGAACACTCAAACTCATTAATGTGATTCACTACATTAACAGTATGAAGAAGAAAAACAATGACTGTTTTTAGAAAATCCAACACCTGTTCATCATTTTTTTTTAAAAATCAGAGTAAATTAGGAAGAGAAGGAATTTCTTCAACCTGATAAAGTACATCTAGGAGAAACTACAGCTAACACCATATTTAGTATAATTTAATATACATTCTTTCTGAGATTAAGAACAAAGCAAGGATGTCCACTCTCACTACATTCTTTTAATATTTTGCTGGAGGTTTTGGCCAAGGCAATAAGGCAAGATAAAGAAGTAAAAGGAAGGGGCGCCTGAGTGGCTCAGTTGGTTAAGCAACTGCCTTCAGCTCAGGTCATGATCCCAGACACTGGGGACCTAGCCCCACATCAGGCTCCCTGCTCGGCAGGAAATCTGCTTTTCCCTCTCTCACTCCCCTTCTTGTGTTCCCTCTCTAGCTGTGTTTCTCTCTGTCAAATAAATAAATAAATAAATAAAATCTTAAAAAAAGAAAAAAGAAATAAAAAGCAAAGAGATCAGAAAGGAAGAACTAAAATTTTATGTGCAGGTGATATGATTTTTTTTTTATGTAAAAAATCCCAAGTTACCTACTAAATAGCAAGTAGAATGAATACATGAATTTAGCAAAGCCACAAGATAAGAGGCACCTGTGTGGCTCAGTAGGTTAAGTGTCTGCCTTCAGCTCAGGTCATGATCCCCAGGTCCTGGAATCAAGCCCCACATCAGGCCCCCTGCTCAGTGGGGAGTCTGCTTCTGCCTCTTCCTCTGCTTATGCTCTCTCTGTAGCTCTCTCTCTCTTAAATAAATAAAATCTTTTAAAAAGGGGCACCTGGGTGGCTCAGTCGTTAAGTGTCTGCCTTCAGCTCAGGTCATGATCTTGGAGTCCCAGCATTGAGCCCCGCATGGGGCTCTCTGCTCAGCAGGGGACCTGCTTCTCCCTCTCTCACTCTCCCTGCTTGTGTTCCTTCTCTAGCTGTGTTTCTCTCTATCAAATAAATAAATAAAATCTTTTTAAAAAATCTTTTAAAAAATAAGAGAAAAGAGTGATATCCACAAATCAATTATATTCCCATATACTAGCAACAAACCTTTGGGAAAAGACATTTTTAAAAAATTTTCATTTACAATACAGCAAAAAAAAGTACTTAGGAATAGATCTAACAAAAGATGTATAAGAACTATGTAATGAAAACTCCTTAAAAAATACTGAGATAAGAAAGACTTAAATAAATGTTTCTGTCTTCTGGGAAGACTCAATACTGTTCAAATATCAACTCTCTCCAACTTGATCTACAGGTGCAACACAATCCCAATGCCATTTTCCAGCAGGCTTTATGTGTAAAACTTGATAGGATTTTTCTAAAATGTATATGGAAATGCAAAGGACCTAGAATATCCAAGGCAATCTTGATAAAGAAAAACAAAGTTAGAGGACTTAACCCTACCTAACTTCAAGTATTGCTATCAAGCTGGTAAACTGTTTCGAGACAGGATGGTAGTATAAGAGATATGCATGGTTCAATGGAGCACAACAGAGAGTCCCGAGATAGACCAACATGTATATGGCTATTTGATTTTCAATGAGGAACCAAAACAATCCTATGGGTAAAACAGTCTTTTCAACAGATGTGGCTGGCACATTTGGCTATTAATATGGAGAAACATGAACACTGATCCCTACCTCACAAATACACAAAATTTAATTTGAGATGAATTATAGATATAAATGTAAAGGATACAACTATAAAGCTTCTAGACTAAAACATAAGAGAATATTTTCATGACCTGCAGACGGGCAAAGTTTTCTTAGGCAGGAAGCAAAAAATAATGATTATCAAGGGAAAAAAATCATAATTTAGATTTTACAAAAGTTAAAAACTTCTGCTCATCAAAAACCCCATTAAGAAATTGATGGCGAGTGGTGGTTGCACATGGTGGTCTCCTCGCTAGGGTATGCAGCCTGCTGCTGCACAGACGTTATCCTAAATGATCTTGGAGACCAACTTTCCAGTGAACATGCATGTCTGACCTCATGCTATCCCCAGTCTAGGCTCCAGTCAGGTACCTGGGGTGTCTTTGAAAAGCCCCAGGGCACAGTAACTATGGTCCACATTCGCCAGGTCATCATGTCCATCCACACCAAGCTGCTGAACAAGAAACGTGATTGAAGCCCTTCACAGCGCCAAGTTCATGTTCCCCGGTGGCCAGGTGATCCTGCACCTCCAAGAAGTGGGGCTTTACCAAGTTTAATCTGGATGTGTTTGAAGATATGGCAGCTGAAAAGCAGTTTATTCTGGATGGCTGTGAGGTCAAATACATTCCTAATTGTGCCCCGCCCCCCCCCATAAACAGGCAAATGGTGAGTCCTGCACTCCTGACAGCTTCTGCATCACTCCCTCCTTACTCACGCCCACCAATAAATCCTATTTCTTACCCAAGAAAGAAAATGGATAATAAGTCACAGACTAGGAGGAAATATTTGCAAAACATGTCCATTAAGGAAATTATATCAAGTATATGTAAGGAACTAAAACACAATAAAAACACAAACAACCCAATAAAGAGAAGGGCAAAATATTTGAACAACATTTCAAAATAAGGTGGTTGTACTGAATGTATGCCTGCCCTTTGACCCAGCTTTTCCATTTCTAGGTATTTACCCAAAAGAAAAGAAAATATACATCCACAAAATACTTTTATAACAATATCCATGGTGGCTTTATTCACAGTAAGCCCTACTGTGGAAACAATCCCACATAACAGGAAAAAATGGATAAACAAATTGTAACCACTACTTAGTGACACAAAAGGAACCAAGTACCAACACATACAGCAAAATGGATGAAACCAAAGAACATGATGAGTACATACTATTTGGTTCCATTTACATGAAATTCTAGGAAGGCTTTTTTAAAAATGAAAACAGATTGCTTCTGCAAGATGACAACAGTGATTGACTAGAAATGGGCATGAACAGACTTTCTGTGAGATAAAAATGTTCCATATCTTGATAGGGATTTGGGTTATACACGTGTAAGCATTGTCAAATCTTCTGGAAGAATATACTTATTATCTGTGTATTTTACTTTCATGGATATAAATTCAACATCCCCTGAGACATACACACACATACACACAAAGAATCACCAGCAAACACTGAATTTTGCTTAATGATATGCATGATGAAGTGTTTGGAATGAAGTATACTGATGGTCTGCATCTTACTTTAAAGTGTACCAGAAATAAAATGTATTGAAGGGTAGATCTATGGATAGGAGGCATAGCAAAATGTTCACATTTGTAGAATCTACGTGCTTACTCACTTGTGAGTATGCACAGTTCTTTTCATGTTTAAAATTTGATAATAAACATTTGGGGAAAGGGGAGTCAAAGAAGGAATGCAAAGCTGGTCAAGAATGGAAAAAACTTAGAATAGCCTTGGGGTGAGAGTAGGAAGGAGTGGTCAGGATTTCTCTGTGTGAAATAAGGATTCATCTAGGGTTCTACAGCTCTTGTGTGTCAGAAAGTCATTCAGCATGAGTCCCAGGAGTTTTCTGTCAACAGTCATGACCAGCCAGCCTGATCACACCTATCGAATAGGACATCTGAGGGACAGCATGGTGCCATCACCTTTTCCATCTCCCAATGAGAATGACCTCCGCATAGGACTGGAGGTTCCCCAGGGCAGGGACAAGGTATCCCCCATTAGACTAAGTGCTTTCTTTAAATAGGACTTAGGTCTTCTCTATCACACCAGGAGCTTCCTTAGGCTAGAAGTTGTCTTTTCCATCAGCTGGGGAATGCTCTTAGGATGGGGACTAACTCCACCATCAGAAGGCCTCCCTGGATGTATCTGTCATTTGATGGGGGCTTTTCAGAGGCCTGCCCATGGTTTCTTGTGTTTCCGCCATGATTCTCCCGTGGGCTGTGCAGGCTGAGGGCACTCAACAGAGAGTGAGGGAGGAGTGATTGACAGTATCCAAGCAGGAATGCTCTCACTTTAATCATCCCAGAAGCCGACACTCACTTACATTTAACCAGGGAAAAGCAACCTTAACTCAGGGTAGTGATTGAGACTGTACATGCCCTAAAGCGAATTCTAACTTGAGGTTCCCCCAGCAACTGTAGCTGGGCAACGTCCCCCCCCAGGCATTGGCAGCAGGTCACAGCATTCAACAGCTTATTGGACAGGTGGAAGCGGGCAGGTGGAAGCACATCCGCCTTCACACACCTGGGCTCACAGGAACTGAGGCTGGGGGGGTGCCCAGATATCCAGAGGAAAGGGGATGGAGCTGAGGCCCCAGGAAGAACAGACAGGAAGGAAGAGCCAAAGTGTTTTCTCTGCTTCTCTTCCTTAGAGAACTCCATGAGACAACTAGTATACCTCCCCCATATCTCATTCTCTCTCCCTCTCTTCATCCCCCGCACCCTGCTGTCTCATGAATATACAGATGCACAGCTTAAAGTATGACTCATGTTCTCAAGGTAAGTTCCCTAGCAACTGATGACACAGTTTTCAAGGGTTTGCATGACTGGACACTAGACACCTGGCTGAGAAATGGAACAAACTTGGTTATTATATGGGATATAAGATCTATTCATCTCCTATTCTTCAGTTTTTCCCAAACTTTGACCCCTTATAAGTTTGATTAACTTCCAGATTTTCTTTGGGACTCATTTCCAATGTGATAATACAGCTTGTTTTTATTATTCTGGGTGAGATGGAGAGAGGGCCATTAAACTAGGCCATGAGAACTAATCTCCCATTTTCTATGTCAGAGTTTTTCAAAGTGTCATCCTGTGTTGCTTCCAGCAATAGGAAACTAAATAACCTAAGAGCTCTTTCGCTACAAAATGACCAGCTCCTGCAAAAACAGACTTAGTGCATTTCTAGGGTCAACATAAGTAAGAGAAATATGTGATGGTCCCATCCATCCCCCACAAATTTACTGAAACTAGGGCAAGGAGTAATAAGAAGCAAGGTAACTCAAAAGACACATGTTAGAACAAGACAAGGATGCTTACTTTCACCATGGCTATTTAACTACTAGAGCTATTAGACAAGAAAAATAAATTGTAAAAAATCCATGTTAGAAAGCATGAAGTAAAACTACCTGTGTTTATAGATGACATGTTCCCATATGTATAAAATCCCAAATAATTCACAAGAAAGCTGCTAGAGCTAGCAATTTAGCAAAGTTATAGGGTATAAGATCAGTTGTGTGTCTATATACCTGCAGTATAGAAAAGGAAGTTAAGAGAACAAAATAATTGCATCTAAGAGAATAAAATATTTATTAATAGACTTAACCAAATAGATGAAAGACTCATATACTGAAAACCACAAAAATGGGCAAAAGAAATTAAAGAAGACCTAACTAAATGGAAACTTAAGGGAGCAAAATTTACCCCCCCCCAAAATGTATCTCTTTGGCATGCGGATTATTTTATTGATTATTTTTTAAGAAATAGAAGACTCAAGAAGTTTTTCTTTATTGCCTCCCCTCTAACCGCCTAAAAGAAACTTAGATAGAGGACCTGCTCCTGGAAGGGAGCTATCACCATAGATAACTACAGTATAATATGAACTAGGGGTGGGAGACAGGAAGGAACCCAACAAAGTCATGTTAAAATTCCTCTGTATCCCATTGTTTCTGCACAATCCAGCAAAAATTATTTACAAAATATTTACTCCTTTTCATCCTCCTGTGAATTGTCTTCTTTCTCTTCCAGACCCATACCCCCTTCTCCTTAGCTCTAGATGGCATATAAGCCCCAAATGCCTGGACTGCCTGGAGGCCTCAGATTCTTACTGAGCCCCTGTAGCTGCATGATTAAACTTAATTTCTCCTGTAGTCTGTTCATGTCAATTTAATTCTTAGACCAGCCAAAGAATTAAATTGACATGAACAGACTACAGCCAAAAGAACCTCAAAGGGTAGAGAAAAATTTTCCTTCCGCAGCAAAACACAGCACAGGTAGGAAGACCATAATGTTAATATGCCCATACTAACCGAAGTGATCCACAGATTCAATGGAAACCTTATAAAAATCCCTGTAGCCTTTTTTTTTTCTGAAATGTAGAAGTCAACTGTCAAATTCACGTGGAGATGTAAGGGGACCCTGAACAGCCAAAACAATCTTGATAAATAATAACAATGTCAGAGGACTCACATTTCCTCAATATCAAAATTTACTATAAAGTCATAATAAGAAAGAGTATGGTATTGGCATCAAAAGGCCAATAAATTGGAAAGACAACCCATGGAATGAGAGAAGTTACTTGCAAATCATCTGATCTCAGATATTAGAATTATCCCACTAGAATGTAAGCGGCATGAAAGCAGGTATTTATATATATTTTGTTTACTGCTGAATCCCCAATTTCTTTTTTTTTAATATTTTATTTATTTGACAGAGAGAAACACAGCCAGAGAGGGAACACAAGCAGGGAGAGTGAGAGAGGGAGAAGCAGGCTTCCTGCTGAGCAGGGACCCCGATGCAGGACTCGATCCTGAATCTCCGGGATCATGACCCGAGCCAAAGGCAGTCGCTCAACCAACTGAGCCACCCAGGCGCCCCTGAATCCCCAATTTCTACAACAGAAACTGGCACATAATAGGCACTAAATAAATACTTGATGGACAGTCAGATATAAAAAGAAAATGAATATGAATAAATGTTTACAGAAAATTTGCATGTTAAGGTATTTTAGGACACTACCAAAGGTCACACCGCTAAAAAGTGGCAGAATCCAGGACTCAGTCCAGGAGTGTCTGGCACCAAAACTGGGTCTTTAACCTCTCTGTTATTATACTGCTTCCCTGGTAACCCAAGATAAGCCAAGGTTTGTTTGTTGATTTTTAAGATTTTATTTACTTGTTTGAGAGAGAGAATGAGAGAGAGAGAGAGCAGGTCAGAGGAAGAAGCCCTATGTGGGACTCGGTCCCAGGACTCCAGGATCGTGACCTAAGCCTAAGGCAGTGCCTTAACCGAGCCACCCAGGTGCCCTCAAGGTTTGTTTTTTTAAGGGGAGACCAGCAGAGTGGAAGCTTTCAGGCCATATCCAACTCGAGTTGTTTCTTAGGATTCCATCTGGACTCCCTCTCAACACCTACTTGCCTTTCCTTTCGAAGAAAACATTTCCCAGGAAATGGGCACCCCATGTCTTCCATACATGTGAATAGAGTGGGAGGAAGGGAGAGTTGTTGAGGGTTTTTTCTTTATTTCTCTCTCTCTTTTTTTTTTGGGAAACTGTCCAGGGGATGTGGTGCTGCTACTGGTGGTGGCAACTGCTACAATCTGAGCCGTTTCGAAGCAAAGAACTAATTTACTGCATGAATGACTTTAGCTCAAAAGAAGAAATAAGGACGATCAGGAGTCCTAAGGGAGCAAAATAATAGGGTAATTTACACGGGGAGATGAAGGAGATGGGAGAAACATGCAGGGTAATTCTTCTTTATTTTATATTTTGCCCTTTTTCCCTTTGCCTCTCTGGGGACAAAGCCTCAGCTCAGAGATGCTTCCTAGCCATCCCCAGAGTTGATACTTGAAAAAAAAAATGAAAGGGCAAGGGAGAGGAGGCTTCTCAGGCTGAGGAAGAGAAGGTCAAGAGGTGGTTTCATGGCTGTTCTCTAAAGCCAGCTTTTACTGGGAGGATGCTCTGTGGGAGGCTCCCATTAAGTCTTGTGGTTGGTGAGGATACAAAGGGTACAAAGGATAACTTTCGATGTCTGAGTGCTATGTACAAAGGACCTGCTGTCTGCACCACCAGCTTGGGCTGGCCCCAAGCTAAGTGCTCATTATGACCCCTGTTATAGACTGAATGTCTGTGTCCCCCCTAAATCCACATGTTGAAATCCTAACCTCCAGTGTAATGGTATTAGGAGGTGGGGCCTTTGGGATGTAATTAAATCATGAGGGTAGAACACTCATGAATGAGATTAGTGCTCTTATAAAGAAGACGGTAGAGATCTCTCTCCCACCTCACTATGGGAAGACAAAAGAAGTGGGTAGTCTACAACCCACAAGGGGGCTTTTACCAGAACCCAACCATGCTGGCACTCTGATGTGAGACATCCAACCTCCAAAAGGGTGAGAAATAAGATCTTGTTGCTTGTAAGTCATCCTGATCTATGGTAATTTATTGTAGCACCCCAAATTGAGACCACCCCAGATTCTTATTTTCTCAGCACAGAGAAGATAAGGGCTGGGAGGCCTCTTGGATAGTGTTTAGTCCAAGATGTACGCAATCCACATCAAGGGCACCACTGAGGCTTTGGCTCCAGGGCTTACCTCAGTGCACAGTCTTTAGCCTTGGGCTTTCTCATGGGTAAAGTCAAGATTGTCATCTTCACTGACATTTGTGAGGCTCAAATGAGATGGTGCCTGACAAAGCACTTTGTAAACTACAAAGTACCATATGAATGTGAGGTATTGTTATTATTTGTCAATGAATGAAACTCAGTCCCAGTGGGGGTAAGTGACTCATCCAAAGTCACACAGCAAGCAAATGGGCTTGAACACACGTCACCTCCAGAGATAGTGTGGTGTAGATGTTAACAGTATAGACTGTGGAGCAGGCTGCCCCATCTGCCACTTGCCACTTTGAGTAAGTTGGTTAACATCCCTATACTTCAGTTTCCCCTTTGTCAAGTAGGGATAATAATAGTACTGACCTCATAGGGTTGTGTGACTATATGAGTTAATATATGTGAAGAATTTAGAACAATGCCTGCAAATGGCATTTAGTAAGTGCCGGTTACCACTATCATTCAGGAAATAGGGGCTAAACCCAGGAGATTTCAAATCATGTGGGGATCCCCCTTATGGAACCTCTCAAAGACCAAGAGTGAAGAAGTGAGAGTCATGTTCAGCAACAGGTATTCAGGTTAGGCTGAGGTAGAGCTTCAAGCCTAGTGGAACCACAAGTCCTTTCTTGGAGTCAGGAGACCTGAGTTCTGGTCCCAGCTTCCCACCTAAGGCAATCTCTCTGAGGCCCAAGCATCTTGTCTATAAAATGAAACTGACAATTCTTTCCCAACTTATCCATACTAGAGAGCTTTGCTTACACCCAAGTGGAAAGTCTCATAAACTATAAAGTTCTACAGACACATTAAGATGATTCCTGGCAGTATAGATCACTAAAATAACTTTTGCAGGAGAGAGGAGGGAAGGGGATAGCTTTTCCTGCCTCTGAAAAATGCAAACAAGAGCCAGCTTACAAAATATTGTGCTGCCATCCTTCCTGACAGGGAAAGGATATTCTGGGTCCTCTGTGGCATAAGCCTGGTCGGGGTCCTCCCCAGAGTAGACACGAGGGAGGGAGAGCAGGGTAAGTCAGCTACCTACTCCACACCAGCCTCCACATCCTACAACCTTCATACATATGAAACCAAGCTATTTATATATCTCTACATCTTTTAAAGTCCCATATCACACACCTCCTCTCCTTCAGAAAGACTGCCTGGAGTCCTCCAACAAGTGATCCTCACCTCTTCCTAGTTCTGCTGCTGAAATAAATGACTGAATCTCAAATAACTAGAGTAGTGGAACACAGGGGCATGGAAGGAAGCCACAGATGGAGTTGAGTTACAAATAAAACAAAACTGTGGTCAATCCTCCATCACATGTTATCATGTGGGTGAGGGGACACTGGACCTAGAGGTGCTCACTTCTCAGAAGGGGCTTGGAAATTTGGCAGGGGTTAATGAGTGTAATTGGAGAAAGGAGTTAACCTTGGAATCAGAAAGCTTGGAGTAGAGAGGGAGAAGATGAGGTGGGCTCTTCCAGTTGGGACATAGGTAGGGGCTTAAATATGACCCTCTAGCGGGTGCCTGGGTGGCTCAGTGAGTTGAGGCCTCTGTTTTCGGCTCTGGTCCTGATCTCAGGGTCCTGGGATCAAGGCCCGCATCAGGTTCTCTGCTCAGCAGGGAACCTGCTTCCTCCTCACTCTCTACCTGCCTCTCTGCCTGCTTGTGATCTCTCTCTCTCTGTCAAATAAGAAAAAAAAATCTTTAAATATGACCCTCTAACAAGGAATCACAGACATTCTGCCTTCACAAAAGAGGTTTCATGGGGCGCCTGGGTGGCTCAGTTAGTTAAGCGACTGCCTTCAGCTCGGGTCATGATCCCGGAGACCCTGGATCGAGTCCCACATCAGGCTCCCTGCTCGGCGGGAAGCCTGCTTCTCCCTCTCTCACTCCCCCTGCTTGTGTTCCCTCTCTGGCTATGTTTCTCTCTGTCAAATAAATAAATTAAAAAAAAAAAGAGGTTTCAATATGCACTAATCACTTCTCTAAGTCCCTTTGTCAAAGTTAACCACACCCCAGTTTGTAAAGTGTTTTAGTTATAGGTAATGTATTAGTTAGACCCTAGATAATGACATGGCAATAGTCTTACTGTTATACAGCCCCTATTATATTATCATTTATTTGTTACCTTTACAACACCCCCCCATCAATCAGATTGGGAATTCTTTGAGGAAAGGATTGTGTCTAATTCACTTTACACCCCTGTGTCCAGAGCCTGGCACACCATAGGTGCTCAGCAAATTTTGATGAAGGAACATTTGTTGAATTTAGAGATTAGAATGTGTCACTAGTTGTTAGAGACATTTCTGGATAACGGTCAACATTACCTCTTAGCCTTTTCTAGAACTTAGGGAGAAAAAAAACAAAAACAAAAACCCTCTACTCTACAAATCTACCTTTGCCTTGTCACCCTGACAGATCAGGGGAGGTTGTAGAAACCCTTGTCAGATGGGAAGAGGGGAATCTAAGCTCAAAACCCAGCTCCAGAGCTGAGTTCTGAATCTTCACTGAGAGTGGCCATGACTCACTGAATAAAAATTGGGTTAGTAGGGGGAGAAAAAGCCAAGGAATACTTCAAAACATTCTGTTTCCATGTGGTGTGCTAGAAGCCGGACAATTGGAAGAACCCAGGCTGACATTGTCCTTGGATTTAGCAGAGAGAGGTACTCTACTGATGAGGCCAGAGCTGGAAAAACAGAAGGACTAGGAGGAAAAATCATCTGCCACCAAAAAAACTTCTGTCTTATAGAAAAGCAGTATCACATTTGATGATAGCTCACGAAACACAACAGGACTTTCATTATTCATTGTGTTTCAAGACAAAAGATCTTTCTGTTTCTGCTCTATGTTGAACTGTTCTTAAATTACCTAGAGCTGGAAGCCAGAGTCAAGAGCACCAGGTACAGCATCTGTGGGCAGCTTGTACCCCGCCCTCAATGAGGGTCCAGCCCTTTAGCCAAGACCCCAACAGCTGATCCAAGTACATCATAAAGTCTTAGCAAGTGAAGGCACTTTTACTGACAATATCATCAGAAGATGGAAGATAGGGTTATAGTGCACACCACAGAGCAAATCTCAATAGAAATGCTGATTAGAAAAACAACAACAAGCAAATAACGTCCTGCTTCCTATGTCCCAAAGTGAGCATTACCAATCTGACCTGAACACTGGGCTCATGCTTCTTGGAGGCTGGCCACAGTTTTATGTACACTGACCTACCCCACCCCAGACTTCTGTCCCTTCACCAGTAAGCAGCCACAAGAACTCAATAAAAAACAGAAACACAGGAGTTGTTCTCTGTTCCCTGTACATTAATGTGTAAAGTCATCTATTCAATGATCAAATGGACTCTATATTTATGGCTGTAGCTGGTTACATTGCTATAGCCTGTGGTTTTATGGGCCTAATTTTATAATAAACTGTAGTTTTAATTTTTCTCCTTTTCTGCAGCCAGAGTCTCCTGGATGTGGGGGAAGGGAGAGGGTTCCTGTCCAATCGCTCTAGGCCACCTGTCACAGCAAAAAATCCTCACTAGAGCCAAACCAACCCACCTGCTCCTTCATCAAAGAAGAAGGTCACCTACCCTGTGGGGAGGAGGCCTGAGCAGCCCAGATGCCCTCCATGTCGGAGGCCTGAGCTTTGAGAAGTAGCAAGTTCATCCTGTAAGTGTGCCAGGACAGTGCCAGCTGTTCACAGCCCCCAGGAGATGCCCAAGCTAAGGCAAAGGGAAGGCAGGGGTCAGGAGAGGGAGGCCTGCCAGTTGGAGGATCTGACCCTAGCCATATAGGTACAGCATCATTAAAAAGGGAGAAAAGAGGGTGGATAACAAGCTTGTGTCTCTGTCCATGGTGCTGATTCATTCTAATAAACTTGATCCTGATTGTTTTCTCCTAAACCCAGGATTCTGGTGACTCTCATCCAGCTTCCTTTGCTTTTACTTCTTTTCTTAATGACATTTTAGCAACTTTTACACTGATGCAGAATAAACAGAATCATGACTGTGTTTCACAACTGATGCAATTGTTTTCAAGTAATGTTGACAATTCCATCACATTTCCAACGTTTACAGGAAAGTGTTTTCCTTTGGGCATTTGAGTGCGCTCTTCCCCCTGAACACAGTTACTATTCACGTATTCCCTACACACAATGTAGAGGTGAGAAATGGAGAAAGAATGGCATCAGCAGGAGCTACCGGGTGAGTAGAGCTGGTCCCAGCAGGATGTCTCCTCACCTGCAGATTTACTATTCTAGGGAGCCACCAAACAATCCTTGTGGAGCAGAGCAGGATGTTTGAACATTTCCAATCTTGCAAAACCATTTAGTGTGACAAAAACTCTCCCAAGAGGCATATTTGATATCTGGAGGGCAAGGATAAAGAGGGAGAAACCCCACCCAGTTTCACTCTCCAGAGAAGGGAGAAGGATGGATTTACTCTGAGAAGAAATCTTGTATTTTGTCTGCTGCAACCAAGACAGAGGTGCAGGTGGAAAGAGATGGGGAATCTGAAAGGACTCACTAAGAGGTTCTTGTAGACCCATTCTGTTCTTACCTGTCATTCATTTTGAAATGGAAGAAGTATGGGTTCTGTACTGGAAACTAAGCTTTACCACTTGTTAACTGGCCAGTTTGGGCAAAATATTTCATTTCTCTGGACTTCTACTTTAACATCAGTAAAACTAGTCTGATAATAACAATCCTTCCTCACAGGATTCTCCTGAGAACTGAGTGAGTGACAGGTTCTCTTCTGTCCTCCCCTCTGTGCCTCATTCAACTCAGATATACAACAAGCCTTTGAACATCACCTCAGAAATCCAAGAAGGTAAAGGCCTCTTGACCTTCAGATAACTTCAATTATGACTGTAATTGGGCTAGATGGGTGATTCTCATCTGCCCTACCGTCTTCAGAACCACAGACAGATCCTGCCTCCTCCAGGAAGCTGGTTGAGAAGATTCACAAGGGGAAAAGCAAAACAAAAACAAGAATGTCAGGGACTAGAAAAGATCTGAGAGATTTTTTAAATTAAGTCAACCTGAGTGAGGCCCAGAATGGGGAAAGGAGCCTTCTGAAGTTATACAGTGCCCAAGTGTGCTCTTATGACTTCCAGACCTTTTTCTCATAACTCAACAAAGAGTACAAAATCTAACATCTTCAACTTGGTAGAAGGAGGCATGATATTTACATGTGTGTTCCCAATTTGAGTTTTCTGCCCCAGATGATGAGGAATAAGACAAGAGAATACTTTTCCTGAGGTTTCCTTGTTAGTCTCTGCCAAACAAAGGAGTCCCTGTCCTGGGCATGTAACTGCATGTGTCCATGTGTGCACACACACTCTCATACGCACACACCCTTCAGCTTTATCCCTGGGCTCCCTGAGGGTGACTCACTTCCCTCCTTCTTCCCTCCAGCATCAAGTTGGATGCTCTTCTTCAGTCATTTCATCTTTTTGCATTTGAACTTTATATTTTCTGCCTTCCGTCCCTTTAACTCCTTCAGACCAGTCCCCCAGGAGACAAGGATACTATCTTCCCCACCAGCCCAAGAATGCCCTAAAGGAGGTAGCCAGGATAGCTTGATGGGTTGAACACTCCTCCCTACTGGGAGTATGCTCCCCTCACTGGAGTCACATTCCGGCAGGACGGGAACTGGTCTCTCCCAGGAGGCAGAGCCCTATCTCTTTCTCTCACTCCTCAATCCTTACGATGGTGGTGTGAGCACAGTGGAAGGGGTTTAATTACAAGAAAATTATACTTGGGCCAGGAGTCCTTTCAGGAGCCAGACACCTTCCTAAAAGTGTGAAGGAAGTACAACACCCAGGAGTCTGAAATCTCTCTTTCTACATTTTCACAGGTTCACATCCTACCTCCAGTCCTCCTCTTCCCAGCCCCAGAGACATCTCCATTATTCAGTGTATCCAAAGGCAGGAAAGCATCTTGGGAACTTTGGTGCTAAGCTGCTAATTGGGGTCTGTGGCTTGGAGACAAATTTCTTGTGTCACAGAGAAAATGTTCATGTGTCCTTGCCTGCTGGATCCCTGAGATGGGGCTGCCTCTTTACTCCCTTCCTGGGGGCAGGCATATGTCTGCAGAACTAGAATAAGTAGACAAAGTACTCTGGTCTGAAGGTGGTAATGATGAAGTCCTGAGAGTCAAGAAGACTTCATTCTAATTCACTCATCACAAAGGTCAGCCCTGATGCCCTAATGTCCCTCTAAGCCATTGTGATTCTCAACTCACAGCCTAGGGGAGCCCCAAAACTCTCACCTCTTAAGCACAGAAAGACAGCACTAAAAGAGACTTTAGAAATCATTTAGTCTAATCTTCTCATTTTTACAGATTGGTAAATATAGGCTCAGGGAGATATGCATAGTAATGTAACATTCTTTCCTTGTCTGAAACTCAGAATTCCCACCTCCTGAGCAGGGGAGAGGCATCATGGGAAAGTGGAAAAGGCTCTGGAGTCAGACAGGGCTGGTGTTCAAATCCTTACCCTGCCACCTGAGATGCCCTGTGTTCTTAGGCAAATCACTTAACCTCTCTGTGTCTGTTTCAGTATTTAAAATGGGCTGATGATGGGCATTGTGGGAATTTAATAAGATAGCATGTGTAAAGGAGCTTCGTTCACAACAGATGATGGAAAAAGTGAATTCTCTCTTCTTGTCTGGACTTCCTCTTCACCTCCACTCCACCCCCAGCTCCTTCTCAGCCCCATCAGCAAATCTGCTCTCCCTGGAGGGCCTCTACCCTTACTTTTCCTGCCACTACTTAATGCCCCTGACTCCCTCCCCTTCAGAGTAAGCTGGGGAAGGAGGGACTGACAAGCAGGACTTCGAGGTCCCTGCCCCACTTCAGAGTCCTCTCCCCCACTGCCTGTTTTTTGTAGGGGGTGTCTTTCTACCCATCTCTGAAAAGTAGCAGAAGTCCTTATACAACCAAGCGGAGGCGGGAAACAAAGCAAAGGTGGGAGGAAACTGGCAGGGTCAGTGAGCTGGCCTCTTTGTTCCTGGAAAATGAGTGCAATTTCCCTTCCTTTCTGCAGGAAGCTGGGTCCAGTGAGCCAGCAGCAGTAAGGTGTTGCCTTGGTGAGTAATGACCCAGCAATGGCTCTGCCCTTCGCTTGTACCTTATGCCCCAAAGATGAACTTAGGGCCAATGAGCCAGGGGAAGTGATAGCCTCAACTCAGCCCCCTACATCAGCCCCTCAGCACTGCATTACTGCTCTTCTCCAAGGAGTCCTCCAGACCTGGTCTCAGAAGATGTTGCCCAAGCTCATTTGATTCTCGGTACCAGAGGGAGTTAAAGGCCCAGAGAGGGGAAGGGCCTCATCTGAAGGCACACAGCTGCTCAGAACCCTACCACCTGCCAGCCACAGAGGCTGGGGGCCATTCTGACCCTCCCAGGGCCCTGCCACTAGCCTCCATGCTTATCTACAAAGGAAAGAACTGAAAGCAGAAGGACTTAGGAAAATTACCCAGCCTCAATGTTTCGTTCTGTGAAACGTGATAGTGACAGTCCCTCTGGGCTAGTTAAAGGGTTAAATGGGTCAGCCTGGCACATGGTAGATGTTTAAAATGTACAGAGTCCGTGCACTTTTCCACTCTCTATTTTCTTCGCAAACATGGCCAGGGGGAGCAAGAATATCCAAGAATATCCAGGGTGACGCTCACAGCCAATATGTCCTCCTGCCCTGTGCTGAATGCCTTCCAGAGGGAACTGAAGCCCAGAAATAGACAATTGTGTTCCCAGAGGAGTCTGGGGGTTTCTTGGGCCTCAGTTCTCACAACAAGATAAGAGAAGCTCCTGCTGACTCATATCCCAGCCCTGAGCCTGAGCGCGTTAGATCCGGACAGAGAAGGAGTAGGATGTGCAAATCTCTGTGTCCGCGGCTGTGTCTGACCACCACCAGGCCGTGGAAGGGCCGCTGGGCTCTGTGCCCGCACCATAGTCGGCGTGGGCCTGGGTGAAATGACTCCTGTGTACAGAGCCAGAGACAGACTTGATCAGGTAGAGCACAGAGGAGCCCCCTAAGGGATCCAGAGGGAGGCTTTTTAGAGCCTGTCCCTGAGCACATTCACAGACAGACACTCCTACACAACTGCTTGGGGGCAGGTCAGGCATCCTGTCCTGCGTGCTGATTGGGGTTACCTGCAGAGCAAGTATGAGCAGACACGCCTCCTGACCCAAGGCTACTGTTTTCCAGCATTTGTCGCGTGTCTCATCTGAGTCTTGTCCTACCCAGGGAGGTACCATCAGAGTCCCAAGTCTCATCTTTGAGCCTCTTGGCAGATGGCAAACCTAAAAAGGATCAGAGAAGGAAGGTGACTTACCAAAGCCACCCAGACTGAAAGTAGCAGATGTCTGACTCAAAGTCATGTGTCTTGAGTCCAAATTCAGTGCTGTCTCCTTTGAAATGTCACACACGTGCGTGCACACACACACACATGCACACACGTGTGCCCTCACCTCTTCTTCCCAGCACATGGGTGTGGCCAACATCAAGGGCTTACCACCACCAGAACCTGTTCGAAGGGTTTATTAAGTCAAGTTGAACCATTTCAATCCCTATAGGAGGTAGGCACCCATTATCCCCCATTTTTCAGGCAAAGAAACTGGGGCACAGAGAAGTTAAGTAACCATTCAAGGATACAAAATCAGAGCTTAAATGTGAATCTGAACTAGTCTGGCTTCTGAACCCAAGCTCTTGACCATTCTGCTCTCTCTGATATACTGTCTCTACGTGTGTTCCACAAACGCACACACACATACAACACACACACTAGGAAAAGGGAAGCTGATCTGGGCCCTAGAGTGGACCCCCTCTCCTCACAATCCCCTCCCCTGTCCTCCGCTCCCCTGCATGGAAAAAGCCCCCACCATTCTCCTCCTCTGCCCCACACCCACCTCCCCAAGGCCCCAGCTCGTTGGCCCCCCAGGGCCTTGGTTACATTACAGAGATGTCCTGGCAGTCAGGAGGCAAGAGCAGAAGGAAATATATGTAGCATCTTATTAGTAAAGGACATCTGAGCCTCTAATTAAAATTTGCCTAATGACCCAACTTCTCAGTCATTTTCGCTCTCAGAGACATTAATTTAAGGTGACAGGTACTTAGGGGAAGGCAAAATTAATTTTTCCTTTAAGAAATTAAAGAGGAAAAAGTGGCTTGCTCTCTTATTTATTGATTTGTTTTTTTGAAATGTTTATTTATTTTCCAAACTCCCTCTCATCCTTTCCCAGTAAAACCTGACACTGGAGAATAATTCAATGAAGGGAAGGGGATGGGGGGGTGGGGGGGGAGTAGGGAGCGTCATGGGGAAGGTGGAGTGCTGGTGCCCACCTGCCCTGGAGAGGGCAGGCTCGCTGATGCCCCGGGGCAGGGTTGTTGCAGTTCCCTCTGCCCAGGACCCTAGACCACTCACTGAGAAGCTGGCTGCTGGTACTGGGATTCCGGGAGAACTTGTCTCTCCCTAGTCTGTTTGATTTCACTGAGCCGATGGCGTCTGTTTCTTTACAGAACAGATGGTGGGCACCTCTCCCTTGACGCTAGCCTGCAGCCTCACTTTGGTCCTGGGCATAGTTCCCCAAGCAACAGGCTGCTGCCTAGAACATGCTCCGTGGGTGCAGGAACCAGGAGCAAGATGCCCGGGGAGATGGCTCTGGTCTGGCTGCATGGCCCCTCTCTTGGGCCTCCAAACTCCTCATTCCTGGGTCTAAGGAAGGGGAGGACTTTGGGCAAAGGTGGGGCCGTCTAAGCAGGGAAGTAGGGCTCAGGCTACATAATATTACCAGCTCAGCGTTTAGAGGCTACACAAACCCACTATGGGGATTGGTCTAAAGAATTCAGGACCATTTCTCTGCCTGCAGAGGCTCTTCCAGGCTCCCTGACGTTCTCTGCCTCTTCCCGGGGGCCTGCTCCCATCCTCCCTGCCCATCCTACCCCAGCTTGCTGTCCCACGCCAGGCCCCAGGTTTTTCTATGGCCCTGTCCTCATTCTTCAGGATGTTAGTTTTGCAACTGGGCTCTGGGCAGATTAAGGGAGGAGGGGAGAGGGGCAGATGGAGAAGGTAAGAGGTGAGAAGGGAGGAAGGGTCCCCCTTTCTGGAGACCTGCAAGTCCTGATACTCCCTTCTCTCTCTCTGTGCCCCTCTCTGATTCTCTTTGTCTTCCTCCCTCTCTCTCCACCTCCCCTCCAGCAACATGGCTTGCTGCTGGGAAATCTGTCAGTTTTTGCTTCCTGGGGAGCAGAGGGAGGCTTTTCTAGCAATTAGGCCAAGGCCTCTGATCCGAGAGATTGCTAAACACCTGGCGAGCAATAACCCGCTCCACTGGGCCCCGTGGGGAGGGCAGGAGGAGGGCAGGGCAGCAGTCAGAGCCTCTTTCCACCGTGTGGCCAAGGGGGCAAGGCCAACTGCCAGAACGGCTGCGGGGGAGGAGAAGATACTGGGGACTGCGGAGGGGATACGGGCCTCAGAAGTCCTTCCCTGCATGTCACATTTCAAGGGCCACGGAACCGGCTGGGCCCCAGCCAGGCCACTGGGCTGCAGGTCCCCACCTGCAGGACTAGAAAAGAAGTTATCGCTGAGGTCTTGGGCAGAAGGAGAAGGTGTGTGTGCAGAGCAGAGCAAAGAGAATGAGATTTGGAGTCCAAAATCCCAAGCCTGAGCTTCACTCCTTCCTTCCTATGTGACCTTGAGCATATGTAACTTCACTGCTTTGAGCCTCATTGGCCTCCTAAGTAAAATGTGGACCCCTGCAGAGCATCCCAGAGAGGGTCAGATGAGTTCATGGACAGAAACTTGCTTTAGAATATGACAAAGGACCCCCCCCTCCCCCAGGCCCACCCACCACCACCACCGCTGGCTAGGGAGATCTGCAATTCCACTAATGCAAGAAGGGGAAACAAAGTGCCAAGGTTTTAAAGATGCCTGTTCATCTTGCTTTGCATACATTTGCATATTGAGTTCAAGAGGCTCCTCCTGATTCTAAGGATGGAAAATAAAATAAATTAACAAATGCAAGATTAACAAATGCGATTCCTGCAGCCATTGTCTCCCTGGCTGTTCTGGGCTTGACACCAGGGAGACAAAAAATGTCCTCAAGGCAATCAACTCAATCATCTCTGGGCCACATGGCCTGGGTGTGGATCGCAGCTCTGCCACTTTCAGCTCTGGGGCCTTGGGAAACCACTTAACCTGGTGCCCTCAGAAGTCAAATGGGAATGATGGGTAACACTGATCCCACAGGGTGGGTGTGAAGACTGAGTGAAGGTGGGTAGTGGGTACAACACTCTGTAAAATGCTTGGTAAGCATTTGCTGGTTGTTTTTATCCCCGTCATCATCATCGTCATTGTCATCATCGTTATGGGGTAGAAAATGCACCCAGGACCAGGAACCTGAGATTTAGGGTTTTGCTCTGACCTTGCCCCCATCGTCCTCTGGCCCTCTCGGCCTTTGTTCCCCAAAGGGACGGATCTGGTGCCCTTCGAGCTGTAACTTGTCCGGCAGCACAAGATCCCGGTCTGCCCGCAGCTCACGGAAGACACGCACTTCTCAGTTCGTACACACGGGAGGGACACTGCCCAGTCACCCGGGGAGAGCTCCGGCTTCCTGCTTCCACCCCACCCCTTCCACACCGCCCTGCCCCTGTGCCCGGCCGGATCAGAGGCCTGGCCACGACACAGAAGGCCCCGAGTGGCAGCTCAAAGCTCACGGAGGTGTCCAGGGC
This sequence comes from Spilogale gracilis, assembly GCA_004023965.1. NCBI lineage: Eukaryota > Metazoa > Chordata > Mammalia > Carnivora > Mephitidae > Spilogale > Spilogale gracilis. Next base: position 63,408 of record PITA01006452.1, on the reverse strand, counting down.
ACCCACTCTGCGTGGGGCGCTTTGCTCTCTTATCACGCTTCTCCCTCGCTGGTGGGAGGCGGGTATCGAGATCCGCACTTTAAGGTCGGGAAGATCAAGGCCCAGAACTGCGCCACTTGAGAGGGTGGTTCACGGGGACAGGGAAAGCCTGATTCCATTCCGTGGGCGGTAGTTTCCGGCGGAGGAAGGAGAGGAGGTGGAGAGAACATGGCAGCAGCCGCATTTTCTGCCGTCGCGCCCCTAAGGCACAAGGCGCCCTGCTCTGGAAGCTGGCACCACCGGGGACTCAGGCCGAGGTTCAGTGCTGCAGCTCTTCTGATGGATGGCATCTGACAGAGCCACCCCTGGGTGTCCGGCCATGACGGTGATCCCTGACCCACCCCACAGTGGGCTTCTCCACCTTCCCTCCAGCACGCGCTGGGCTCATAAGGCTGCTAAATAAACTAAGCCAGAGGTCAGAAATCAAAAGGCCAGGGTCAAGGGCTCCCTGTTTCCACCAAATCCAGGAGGAGCCAGGCCTGGGCTAGGGCGAGGGTCAGGAGGGAGAACGATGAAGGCTCCAACAGCCAGCCCAGCTTTCAGGCTTCCCCCTGGAACTCTCCTCCCAAGCCCTGGAGTGGGCAGCCTCGGCTGTCATCCCCATCTTTCCTAGCTGCCGAGGCCCCTGCTCAGTCAGAGGCCCATTAACTTGATTAAGAAGCACATTCCGGAATGAAGGAACCATATTTCAGTCCCCAGAGGACCCTCCACTTTTCCCACTCCCTCCCTTCTCTGCTATTCCTCTCATTCTCCTCCTCTGCCAAGACCCTCTTCTGCCCTCCTTGGCCCCTTCACTCACCCTCTGGAATCACTCCTAGATTCCAAAGGACAGAGATATGAGCCAGACCCAGTCAGGGCCACAGGACGGGGTGGGCCAACCTGGGCCTGGCTGATGTGGGAGATGTCTGGTCAGAGAGGGAAATAAGAATGTTCCCTGCATCAATCATAGAATTTAATCCTCTCAACTATCCTTCCAGGGAATTATTATTATTATCCCACTTTTTACAGATGATGAAACAAAAGCTCAGATAGGTTAAGTAACTTGCTCAAGGTCACCCAGCCAAGAGACAAAAATGTCAGCTGTTCTGAAGCCCAGCCCTGCACTTGCCGTGCTCCCCTATAATGCCTCCTCAAACCCCAATCCCACCAAGCTCGCACAGTCTGACTTCTCCCACCCACCTCCTGGCCACTCAGCCCACGGTGTCTAAATATTAGTTCAGACATTAACTGCATCCAATCACCTGAGAAGCTGGTTAAATTCAGAGGTTCCTGAGCCCTCTCCCTGAGGTGCGTGGCCAAGGGTGGGGCACAGAGAACTGTATTTTAGCAACCTGCCTTAGTGGCTCCGTTGCTCCGTTGCAAATAGGTTTAGAAACTACTTTATTTACTAAAGTTCTCTATTTTACCTATGGGAAAACAGAGGCCCAGAGAGGGTATGCAATCAGCCCAGGGTCACACAGCAAAATCCTGGAGTAAGGCCTAAGTCCCTTTTAACCTGGAGGGCCATTTGCAGAGAGCAGCCAGGCCCCAGGCCTTCTCAAGTACCACCCCCTCCTCACCTCCACCCCTACTTCTTCCCAAGTAACCAAACAGAAAAGCTAGAGCAGGACATTCGCAGGGAAGAAGTGTCCTGACTCCGCATCTCTTCCCTTCTGGGCCTGGCAAGGATGTGCTGTGTGCAAGGGTCTTTACCTTCTCTGGGCCTCATTTCTTCTATCTGTCACTCGAATCTCTGAGATGTGACCTTTCTGTTTCCTGGAGAGGAGTTGAGAATCCGGTGAGAACAAAAATCCCACAAATACAAGTGGCGACTCTGGCCAGCTCCCAGGACCACATGGAAATGGGTCACCAGACAGGAGGATGATCCACCCCCCAAAGCCTCAGGTTCCTGCTCACAGACACTGCTGTCCGGGTCCCTCAGGTTAGGATCTCATGGCTGCACGTGAAGGAACCCTGCATGGCAGGGGGGCTGCTGGGCTCTGATAACTCTGTCATGCCTTCCTATGGCAGTCATCCCGGATGGGGGAAGTAAGTCAGGGCCTAGAGACAGCAGCGGGACTTGCCCCTTTGTAGCCCTAAAGCTCCCACATCTGGGGAAAATCCTCAGTTTCAGACTCACCAGACTGAGGGCCGCGTGCTCAGGTCACACGGCGCGTGTCCTTCCCCCAGGACCCAGTTTCCTGTGAGGAAAGAGAGCAGCAGAAGGGCCGCTGGTGGCATCCAGGCCTGCAAAATCCTAATGGCCATAAACAAGAGAAACAAGAATGTAACATTTCTTCAACTCTAAGAGGCCATTGATTTCAAGGGAAAGTCAAGTTAACAGCTTTTCAGGGGCAAAAGGGGGGCTCCATTACATGACATGTAAGATGCCTCATGACACCGGAATTAAAATGTTGGAAGATAACAGGGATCTTCAGACGGGGGAGGTGCAGCAGTGGTAAGAACCCCAGTGCACGCAGCCCTTGTCCATTGACACAGCACCCTGGGTCCCATCACGAGTCCCCACCGAAGCAGAGAGGAGCTTCCCCGCTGAGCCCAGGCGTGGGCCTGTCTGACAGTAGATTCACTGGCCTCTTGTTCTTAGAGGCTCTTCCTCAGGGGATGATTGCTTGGCCAAGAAGGGTGGAGTAGGGGAGGCTCCCTGCACCCTTCTGGGGACTAACAGCATTAGCTTCAACCATATAACACCAGTGGTCTCATAATTTATATAGCGGTTTTCATTACTTCCCTTCTCCAAAGGCTTGTTCAATAAATTACCATTTTATGAATTCCAAAGTGCTCTGTGGAGCGCAGAGCTCCACCTGGCTCTGACTGCCTTAAGAGAAAGGACAGAGGGGGCTGGGAAACGGGGAAGGGGCTCCCCCAGATCCCACCCACCAGGGGCTGCACAGCTTGCCTTACCTGGGGGGGGGGGAGGGGGAGGACCACACAGGCTTGGCAGGTACCAGCCAGGAATCAAGTCCTGGTTTCCTCCTACTTCCCAGCATTCTGAACTTGGGCCTCATTTCTGTGCCTGTAAACAGGAGGATCAGATCTCCTTTGTGGATTGTGAGGGAAGGAAATGGATGATGGAATTACCATACTTGACACACTGTAATTATAATAAGCACAATTTTTCTGTCACTGTAACCATCTCCTTGTTCCCCTCAGGTCATCAGTCACCCCCCACCTCCTCCAGGGAGCCCCGCCAGGATTGTCCTGCTTCCATCCTCCTCTTTCTCTACTCTTAATCCCCTCCTCAGCAATATAAGATAGATCGATACTTACCGATGTGGAAAATCTCCAGGATACATTGTGAAGTTAAAAAAGCAAGATGTAAGGCAATTTGTTGAGTATGATTCCAATTTAATACAATGTATTTTACAGATATGATGTATTTAGAGAGAGATGGATATCTCTGTTTATGCATAGAAATAATTACTAAGTAATTTTCACACTGTTAGTTTTAATTTCTGAGTGGTCTTACTTTGGAGGAGGGTGTCAATTTTAATTTATTTTGGGGTAATTTTATGTAGTGTCCCTGGGGGTGACTTTTTCCTTGGAGAGTGTATTTTTAATATTTTTTTCAAGTTAAAAAAGGAAAAAAGAAGATGACTCCTCCTCCAAAGAAGATGAAATCCCTTTCTCTTCTTGCTCTGGGAAGATGAGGCCAGGGCTTAGACGCTGATGTTCTGGTGATATGGACTCAGAAGCAGGAATTTTGAGGGGAAATTTTTGCACTCAATGAACCAAGCTCTGAGTCCTGTACCCTCCCTTCCCAGCCGGTCCAGCCTCACCCTCCCACCCCCATACCGGAAGCCTAACCCTGTCCTCCTTTGGCATATGCCTGACAAGTGTGCATGTCCAAGGACTTATCCTTGCATCCCTGAGTCTCCCAGAGGGAAGGAACTGGAGCTGTGCCCTTCACCATTGCAGAGATTCACCTGTACCCTGTATGGTCACCATGGCAACAGAGCCACTCCAGGGGGCGCTGCCCAGAAAAACGAGTTGCCTGGAGTGAGGACCCACAGGGTTCGACTAGAGGGACCCCTATCTCCTCTTTCTGAGGAGGAAGCCAAAAGGGTTGGGGTGGGGGGGAAAGCCAGGCAACAGACATGGCCAAGAGTGAGAGTGGGGCAGCCCAGCAAGCCTCTCCTGGCCCTGGCCTCAGTTTCCCGCTATGTAAAGAGACCATGGCAGACGGTCCTCGAGACGTTTTTCCAGGCCTGGTGCTCTAGCTGGAGATGGGTAGACCCAGAGCCAAGGAAAGAGTCTGGGCTCTGAAGCAGACAGCCACAGTTGGTGAATAAGTTCTCACAAGTGTTGGCATTTTCCTGTGCCTCGGTTTCCATATCTATATAAAAGAGGTATCTTGGAACTACCTACCTCTGGTTATTGTGAGGAATGAATATCATTCTGCTTGCATAGTATGCCGTCTCAATACATGTCACTGTTGTCATTAAAATGCCTGGCACATAGTAAACACTCAATAAGCGTGTTTATTATTCATTCCTCCCTATACTGGTAGGTTCCAGACAGCCTGCACCCGCTCTATGGATGCATCCACAGTTATATGTCAAGCCCTTACACTCTGCCATGCTTTGTTCGAGGCCCTGGGGATACAGAGATTTAATTTTTAAAAATCATAATAATTCTTCACTTGTGGGTCTCACAGAGGTGGTGGGCCATGGAAGCCCACCGAGGGAAGGTGCCATGCTGGTAACTGCACCGGATGGAAGCAAGAGGGGACCAGGGAGTGGGGGGGGGGGAGGTGAGGCTGTTCTGAGTCGCTGACTCCTGAGTTCTGGTTTGAATAAGAATCTGGCCCGGCCACGGACAGAAAGTCATTCCACAAGGCACCCATGTAAGCATGAAAATGAAACACGAGTTTATAAAGCAGCAAGTGGGGTGCTGCCTTAGAGTGGGGATCTGGGGCAGGTGATGTGGAGAGCACAAGCTGAAGAGATCGCATGTGCCCAGGGAAGCTTCTGAGGGCCTGCAGGTCACCCCAGGACCATCTGGAGCTGGGGAAGATGGGGGACAGTAAGGAGAGGGCAGAGGCCAGGGAGAGTGGGAACGTGGAGGAAGCACCCCCATCCTCTTCCCACCACACGACCTATGAGTCATGGTACCCCCGGGAGGCTCTGCAGCCCCTCAGGAAGGAAGCAGGGAGTGATTTGAAGAACTAGCCAAGTCAGGTGCCTGGAGTGATGCTTTTGTGGGTCCCCCCACCCCAAGTCTCCCAGGGGCTCTAGTGGCCATTCCCAAAGGGGACCTCCCGGATAGTTCAGTGTGGCAAGAGTAAGTGCAATGCCTCCCAGGAGGACACCAGCTCATGACGGACACTCACCGTGATCCATGCCCTCCCGTCTCTTTGTTCTAGAAACTCCAGGCGTGTCATGCCACAGTCATACCTAGGATTCCCTGTCAGGAACCAGGATGTGGAGGGACCCTGCAGACCTGCAGTCCCACCTCTAGGATGAAGTCACCCTGATTTCCCCAGCCCCCTTCTTCAGAGGCTCAGGTTACCTGAGCTCCTTGGGGGAGCTGGACCTTCAGCAAACAGGAAAAGGGGGTGGCAAGGGTTTCTGCTGGGAGCCCACAAGCTCATCCTCCCTGAATTTTGCAGATGAGGAAACAGAGGCCAAGGAGTGACTTAGTCAAGGCTGTATATTGGCAAGTAGCAGCAGTGGGCCCCTGGGGTTCACCGGCGGGCCTTCTCCCCTCCCTTCCCAAGGGACAACATGGTCCCTACTGACACAAAACCTCAACACCAGCCCGGCCCTGAGGCCAGCTGAAGAGCCAGACCAGCTCCTGTTCTTTTTTAAAAATCTCTTTTCTTTTAACCTGATCTTGAGCTCTGCTTGGTCGAGGAAGTGAAGTGAGGGCTCTGAGTGGCAGGAAGTGAAGTGAGGGCTCTGAGTGGCAGGAAGTGAAGTGAGGGCTCTGAATGGCAGGAGGAAGCGAAGCTCAGCCATTTCCAGTTCCCCACAGGCCCGGGATTTTACCTGTGTTCAGCCAGGCTCAAAATAGAAAGGGTTTGGAACACAGCCCTAGAAAGGGACCTCACTCAACTGAGAGGTTAAGAGAAGACAAGGCTGAGGGGCGCCTGGGTGGCTCAGTCATTAGGCATCTGCCTTCGACTCAGGTCATGATCCCAGGGTCCTGGTATCGAGCCCCACATCAGGCTCCCTGCTCGGCGGGAAGCCTGCTTCTCCCTCTCACTCCCCCTGCTTGTGCTCCCTCTCTGCCTGTGTTTCTCTCTGTCAAATAAATAAATAAAATCTTCAAAAAACAAAAGAAGAAGAAAAAGAAGAAGACGACGACGACAAAAGGCTTGGGCATTAGGGACACAGGGACCACAAGTTTATACCCTGGGCCTGTGAGTATCCCCTTTTCTTTTATTTATTTATTTGAGAGAGAGAGAGAGAGAGAGAGAGACTGAGTGTGTGTGTGTGTGTGTGCACGCGCGCACGCTCATGAGCAGGGGGAAGGAGAGGGACAGGGGGAGAAGCAGACTCTCCACTGAGCAGGGAGCTGGACATGGGGGACTGGGGGACACAGGGCTCAATCCCAGGACCCTGAGATCATGATCTAAGCTGAGGGCAGACACTCCACTGACTGAGCCATCCAGGTGCCCCAAGCATCCCCTTTCCAACAACAGCCAGCTTGAGTCCTTCTGAGCTTCCAACATGACTCTCCTTATCCCCACCTGCAGCCCCAGAGTGAAGCAGGAGGGGAGGGAGGGGAGAGGTTGAGGGGAGGGAGGGGAGGGAGGGGAGGGCTCCTCCCACTGGACTGTGGTATGCAGAGGGACAGCAATTGAATCTTACTTCTTGTTGGGTCCTTAGCATCAAACGCAATAGGAGGAAAGAAACAAATACACATGAAGCACCTACTATAAAGATTCAGATTTTTGCCTCATTTAATCTGCACCCCAATGTGCTCTGAGAACTGTGGCTGTCTCCATCTTGCAGGAGAGGAGACCAAAGTTTAGAGAGGTTAACTTCATTTCCCCAGGCCACACAGCTCTCCAGTGGCTGAGTTGGGAGTCATGCCCAGGGCAGCCTGGCTCTGAGCTGTGGCCACCCTCCCCTTGATGTGGGGGAGCTGCGGGGGGAGAGGGCGCCTGGCTCTGACAGCCAGGCCTTCTGGAACAGCCCGTAGCACAGCTCTCCACCTAGAGCACCAGCTTTCTCATCAGCCTGGCTCCTGGAACCCGCCTCCTGGTCAGTACCTCATTCTGTGTTCCTGATTAGAAATGTTCACAAGGAAGCAAAAACCCCTCAAAGATGACTTTTTCACCAAATCTGGCCTTTGGGCAGTGCTTCGGAAAGGCACCCTGTCTGAGGTTTCTGCTGCTAGCTGGGGCATCCTGGGAGAGATGCAGGCAGGGAGGCCCAGGTCTGGGGAGACAGGCACAGCATGACCCTCCAGGGGCAGTTTCACCCTCCTGCCACCCTGAGACCAGCTGCCCGGGAAAAGGCGGGATTAATCCCACCCGAGAAACAAGTAGTGTCAAGCCCAGGCGTGTGATCTGTGGCCAGGGCCGCACTGACTCCTCAAACAGCCCCGGGAGGAAGGTACTCTTGTCTCCACTTTATGGCCGCAGATGGGAGAAGGGATGGGTCTAAAGCCACACAGCCTAGAAGTAGCAGAATTGGGATTTGAACCCAGGTCTGTCTGGCCCCGAACTTATAGTCTTTCTGTGACATCGTGCTGCATGAGTGGAAGCCCTGGGTTAAACATCCCTTGTTCGAGGTGCCAGCAGCCACAGGGACTGTGTCCATGGGAGGACCAATGCAGAGGGGACGTGTGGCTTCCTTGCAGCCACCCAGCAGATTAGACCCATGCAAGGGGCCACTTCCTGGATCCCACTCCCTGAGAGGAAGTCTGAGTGATAGGGAATCCGCGTTCCTCTAACCTGTCTCCTCTGGGACCGTGGGGACTCCAGGGAGGGCTCAAAGAGCCCAGGAGGCCTGTGTCTGCAGGATCATTAGGAACCCTCCCAACCAACCCTCCTGGTTTTTGGTAGGTGAAGCAATTGGGGTGCAGAGAAGAGGAGGGGTTTAGCCAAGCCCACCACCCCAGGGAGCTGAGACAAAGGTACTCCCAACCTGCCCCACCCCCACACCTGGTGGCCCTGTTGAGGTTTGAGGGGAGGATGGGGTTCATGCTGCCTTGGGCCAGCTGTATTGATTCCTCAGACTTTGTGTGGGGGTGACAGGCCCCAGCAACTGGGAGTTTAGAGCTCTCGGAACATGGTAGGTCTCCTGCCATGATGAAGAGCTTACTCTGTCCAGGCACCCCCATGTTACCTCCTGCAACTTTGTGTTAAGTGAGAGAAGGTATGAGCCTCCCTGACCCGTTAAGCCGGACCAGGATCAGAGCTGCCATGGCAGGGACCCTGACACTCATACCCCCACCCAGCGGGGCTCCCTCCTCTGCCCCGCCCCGCCCCGCCAGGCCAGCCTTGGTGAGGACAAAGCACCAGCTCCCCACAAGCCAGGTGTCTCAGAGCTGGGAGCGCAGGAGCAGGCTGGAGACCGAGCTGTCAGCTCCCATCTGCGTGGGTTTGACGCCTGCTTTAAGTTTCCGCTGGCATTCAGGGTGGTGATTGAAGGCACCGGAGGGGAACGGCGCGTCTTCAGGATTATGATAGGTACTTGCAGGATAATGAGTCTGTGTCTATTCTAGGCAGGAGCCTGGTGCCAGGTGCCCCCTCCTCCTGTGACCTCAGCTCCACAGTGGGGCCTGCTTTCCACAGCTGCCCTTCTGAGTCACAGGAAACCTCTGCTCAGGCCAGGAGGGTGCAGACCTCTGGCAATCAGGGCCGTCCTCCCTGCCTCCCAGGTGAAGCTCTCTGGCTGCGCCTGGTTGCTGAGCTCCCTGGAGCGCTCTGTCAGTTGATTCTCAGATGCCCCTGTGTTTGTGTCAACTGTCAGAGGCAGGAAGTTCTTTCTCAAGTTCGACCTGTAATGGTCAGAGCTAAGACACTAGGCTGAAGGCAAGGGACCCAAGTCCCAGTCCCAACTCCATCTCCACCATGTGTCTGCCCCCCCCCCCCCCCCCACCCCCCCCCCCCCCGGGTAAGAGGAGTTTAGCTGGGGACCACTGAGGCTCTGTCAATTTCAAGTTCACGTCTCAGATGTCCTGTAGCTCACTCTCATTCTGTGGCTCAGACCTTGGGGAGCCAGGGAGCCCCTTCTCTTGCTTGCCTTGCCCAATTCCATCACCATAAAACAATGAAAGGGAACTAATCTCATCTATTCCACTCTCAACTCCTGGGGCCAAAGTCTCCAGCTGTCCCTGCTGCTGACACTGTGGTGGAGTTGACAACAGCCCCTTCCATCCCCATAAAGAAGCGGGCCTATCCCTTTAGGATGGAGCCTCCCCGGGCTCGGGCTCCCCCAGCCAAACACCAGGGCACTGCTTTCCACAGTAGTACAGCTCCTCCTCTATCCTCAGAGCCCCCAGGACCCCTGTTCACAAGGCTTCCACCTCCTTTCAGACCCTGGAGCACCAGCCTGGGCTGGAGTCTCCAAGAGCTGCATGCCAACTTTCATGGACACGTTTGGGCACACAGAGAATGAAGAGGGGGACATAGAGATGTCCCAGACCCCACTGAAGCAATGAAAACCATCCAGACGTCAGAAGACCCCCGAACCCCAGTGTTGATTGGTCCACTGTGTGAACAGGGGAAGATGCCGCAGTTCTCCCTCCTGTGAAGCCCCTCACTGCTCCAACCAGAGAAACGACCACAGCTGCCTTCACGCAGGTCAAGGTCCAAAGTCAGACTCCTCCCTTCAGAGTCCCAGGAGGGGTAGAGATGGAGCTGGGATCAGACTGGGGGCCTGGAAGCAGAGGCAGGAGGACTAGACAGAAGGGGCTTAGGTGTTTTCCTGGGTCTCTTGCAAAATTTCTATGACGAGGGGGTTGGGGCACCAATCTGTTCCAAAAGGAAGCCTGCCACCTAAGCTGCCCCGCACAGCAAGACTGCCATTATAGTGAAGATGCTTTCAGATAGATTAAAACAGCCAAGCTTTCTAGAGGGCCTGTATTCATGCTTTCCAGGAAATTGCCCATACTACGAACAAGAACACTGTTTTAAGAATGACTTTAGAAGCGGGGGGAGATGGGGACACTGAGGAAATCGTGAGGAAGCTGAATGGCTGCCAAGGAGCCCTGGCAGGAATGCAGGCCCCCTTCCCTTGCTTCTTAGAAGGATGAGCTTGGTGAGTCCAATCCTGAAATCTCCCACGGTTTCTCTGGATCCCATGCTAGCAAAGACAGTTTTCTGAAATCTTTCCTGAGCTAAGTACCCCATGAGGCCCTTTTGGCTGGCTGGGTAAATGAAGAAAGAACTCCAACCCTCAGGGCGTTTGGGAGCTGGGTCTCCAAAGACTAAGGCACTGGAGGATTTGCAAGTCTATTTACTCCTTGGCAGAAACACAAGTCTTGGCCTCAAAGAAAAGAAGCTTAAAAAGTCTTGGGCAACGAGACGCAGATATTAAAAGCCGCCTGCCCACGGCCAACCGGATGCGTTAAACGGAAGCAAATCTGAGATGTGCAGGTTCAATTTCCCTTGAAATGTACCTGTCAGCCTGGAAGGTGAAGACCAGAGCGCCAGGGGCTTTTCCTGGCCTGAATCTACCCTCCTCCCAGCACCTGGTGTCCCAGCTCCCCTCCCTCCACAGGGCCACCGAATCTCTTCCTCCTTGGGTTGGTTGACTGTTCATTCTCTCAGTGTTTTCAGGAAGGGAGGAGAAAGCTCATTTGGAAACGCATTGGGTTTGAAGACAAAGCAATGGGTGGGTTGAGGGAGCTGAGCCTTACAAGGATCTCAGCTATAGAAAATGCATTAAGAGTTCTTTACCTCCTTCTTTGAGCAGAGGACTAAAAAGGACACACCCCTCCCCATCTCCCAAATCTGGTGGAAGCAGGAGCCCTCCTTGTGATGGGAAAGACACAGCTCAACTAGAGAGGAAGGGTTCTCCTTGTCCGATGGGGCAGAGGAAACTCATACTTCCCAGGAACCACCAACCTGACAGAGGAGACATAGCCCTGTTTCAGACAGGCTCCTAGTGTGATGGTGGTAGCTCTGCCAGGGTCCCCCAGTCTGAAGGTTGGTCAGCTTTCCCAACATCTGATGAATAATCAGAGCTTTTCCAGACCTGCAGAGTCCCTTGGGTGAGCCTTCACCAGATCTGCCATAAGCAAGGACAGCTGCTGGACATCTGGGCACCAGATGCTCTCCTCCTCTGCTTCCTGCCCTTGCCCAGATTTCCGGAACCTTCCCACAACTCAACACTTGGAGCCTGAGCAGAGCCCAGACTGGGCTGTCCTGACCATCCGTACCCATGATCCCCCCACTCTATCCACACTCACCACCTAGTGGTCTGGAAAGCCTGGGCTCCTGGGGCAGAAACATGGTGCCCCCTCAGCCCAGCAAGAGTACCTGAAAATCAGCAACAGAATCACTGAACAGTACTTGGGCACTGACTGTGCACCCAATTACGTAGTGTGCTGAGGATAAAACAGCCAATAAGGCAGAGTGCTGGCCCTGGAGGACGCCCTGTTCCAAACGCAAAGTTGTCATACGATCCCAGGTCAGCTGGATGAAGTGTATCTGTAGGAACCCTACGGAAACACAGACAAGGGAATGATTAATTCCACCTGGGGTTGGGGTGGAGGAGGGCTTCCCAGAAGAGGAGACATTTGCCTCAGGCCTTAAAACATGCGCAGGAATATGCCAGATGGAGGGGGAATTCCAACAGAGAGAGAAGGTAAAGTCTCCAGGGAGGGACATAGCTTAGGGGACTCGGGGTTAAAAAAAAAGGGGGGGGGGGTCAGCCTGGTTGTCCAGCAGTGGTTCTCCAGCCACTCAAACTATGGCCTGCATCTCTTGGAGGGCTTATCAGGACCCAGATTACCAGGCTCCAGTCACCTCTGAGAACCACAGTGATAAAGGACTGTGACAGATTGGATTGTTATTCCCAATTCTTCAGTTCCTCCTTGTAATAGAATGGCATATCTGCTCCTTCTGCCATGTGACTTGCCTCCTTCTGTTAAAGGAGGTAGAGTATATTCCCTGCCCTCACTGGGCTTGACCATGTGACTTGCATGGGCTTGACCACAGAAGTGTCAGCGGACTTGATGTGAGCAAAGACTTTAAACTTGCTTATGTGGTTCAGCATGGCACTTACATTCCTGTGATCTGCTTGGAAAAGCGTGTTTGGGCATCTGCTGATCCCGGATGGAAGCTATGTGTCACAGACCTGAGCCCAGCCTACAGCTTGATGCAGAACAGCCCCAGCCCACCTGAAGACCCAGAAGAGTGAGATAAGTGTTTATTATGTAAGCCTTTGGGATTGGGGGGGTTGTTTGTTATACAGCATTATCATAGCAGAAACCTGACTGATACAAGGGCTTTGAATGACATGTTAACACATTTAGGATACATGCAGGTAGGAGAATAAAATCTGAGTGTAAAGAAGATCTAATCGGGCAAAACGGGAGGCAGGGAGACCAGGTAGGAGACGGTTACCATAGTTCAGATGAGACATAAGACTGTAACGGCCACATTTTTGGACAGCAGAGAAAAGATGGAGCAGTCCCTAGAGAATATGGTCTCCTTTGTTCTCTGATGCCCCAGGAAGACCCACTGCACCATGAAAGACAGTAAACTACATGGAGCTGCCCCCCAAGGCTCCCATCACCCCCACAAACAGGGTCCCAGTCAGGGTGCACACCTGAGCAAGCTGGAACCTGTCCAGAGCAGCACCCAAGAGCTACAGGGGATTTTCCTGGCCGAGGGACTGAAGCCACAGCCATTTCTGTTGTTTTCCTCCAATCTACTGGGTTCTAAGTCAGCTGTAGACGAGCTTCGCCCACAACCGCCAGTCTTTAATTGTGTGGTGCTGGGGTGTTTTTCCCCCTAGCAAATACATCAAAATTGTCACATCGTAAATAAACAGCCTTCTTCCCCCACTCAACGCCCACCATCCGCCACCACCCCGCCCTACCCGTGCACAGCTGGAACAGCTGGAAGGGAGAGAAGGCTGCCAGGGGCGGAGGGGGGCCCCCCAAGGAGAGCCCAGGAGCTCCCCTGGAGGGAAAGGAGGCAGAAGAGTCAGGAAGCTGCCTTCAGAGCCCAAAAGACCTCAGGACTAGATTCTTCCACAAGCCTCCACAAACTGGAGACCCCGTGGAGCCCCAGAGAGGGCTATCAGCAAGCCGGTCCGCTAGGGAGCATAGCTAGCCCTCTGAGCCTCAGGCACCCGAGTTCCAGTGTGAATGACAATGCACACAGGGCCCTACACTCTGTAAAGTGTTTGACCACCTAGCGCCGCGTTGTGACACGGTTACAGTGTAGAGTTACACGGGCCTGCTCACGGCTCCATCACTTACTGTTTGATCTTTGGCAAGCTGTTTAACCTCTCTGTGCCTCAGTTTCCTTGTCTCTAAAACAGGACTAAAAAGAGCTCCTGACTCATAGGACCGGGTGAGACATAAATGCAGTATGTGGCACACAGCCAGCACGTGGTAAGGGGGCTGATGAATGTTGGCTCTTACTGACATATCCGGGAGGAAGCTAGAGAGGCCCAGCCCCCCTCGGGTTACTCAGCCTGTTGTTTCCTAGTCTATGTATTCTATGAAGTAGTCTATGAAGAGGAAAGTGTGGAGACAATTTGAGGTCCAGGAGACCATGGTAAGAATTCTGTCTACCTGAGTTCTCACTCTTGAAAACCAGACCTCATGGAGGAATGTGTCTCCACCACACACGCACACATGCACGCACAGCAGGGAAAAGTGGAGACGCAGGGTGGGTGCCTGGGTTGGGAGGGATAAGTAAGGGACAGGAGACCCTGTTGGCACATTAGAACGGGAATGGGAAGGCCCTCCTGCAGGAAAGCATGGATGTCCCTCCTCTCTGGTTAGTCGAGGCACCAACAGAAAGAAAGAAGCAGATCCAATCAGTCCACAAATATCATGAGCCTCCCCACCTGTCTGAAGTGCTGGGCATAGGGCTGTGGGGAAAACCCGCAATGTCCCTCCTTCCCTGGCACGTCCCTCCTGTGTGGTGTGGTGGGTAAATCCTGGGCTCTGGTATCAGATGCCATCCCTTTGGACCCCGTCTTGTCACTTTCAGGTTTGCAATCCTGTGTGAGTCACTTAATGGCCCGCCATCTGCCCCCACCCCACCCCCTCGGCCTGTGTTCTCTGTGAAAAGGAGATGAAACTTCCCCCTGCAATGAGGTCCTGAGGATCAAATAAAAGCACATGCCTGCCGGGGGCTCAGGAAATGCTTGTTTTCACGTCTGTGCTATTTTTGTGTTTAAACTTGTGCTGCAGAGACTGCCCATTGTGTCTCCCTCTTCCCTTGGTGGTAAAAGCTCTGGATTTTAGCTGGGCACATGGCCCTCCAGAGGCAAGCACGTTGCCCAACTTGCCTTGCAGTTTGGTTTGACCAGCAGAGGGCGAGAAGAAGTGGATGTGCAACTCTTGGATATGCTGCTGAGGAAGGTGGCTGGCTGGTCCTCCTTCTCCACTGTTCCCTCTCGTCCTTTCTAACTGGTGGTAAAGCAGACCCAGTAGACATGCTGGTGAGTTGTCTTGCCCATGCTTAGGAGGGCAGGACCCTGAAGAAGGGAGAAGAGTCAGATAGAAGGGATCCCCAATGCCAAGGGGCCACTGTGCTAATTTGAACTGCTCATGAGCAGCCTATAAACATGGGAACAAAATCAGCTCTGATCCTCTTTAAGCTATGGCTGCCCTAGGCATATTGCAATGGAAGGTGTCCCCCCATCAAAATGATAACACTCTTTTTCCTGGCTCACCACAGCCCGCCACTCTAGCTCAATTGCAAGGAGCGGAAAAGAATGTGGGGAAGGGTCTGCCTGAGGGTGGGCAGGAGAAGAGTAGATGGATGGGTGATAAAGATTGGACAGGCCAGGTGAGCGACAGGGTGATGGAGGCAGAGAGTCCAAGATGTGTTGTTTGGAGGATGGAAGGATGATGACAGAGCTGGTTACAGGACATGGCTGCAAGGTGAACCCATCTTGGGGGATGACAAGCCCAGTTTGGGACACAGGGAGCTGAGGTATGTGCGGGCCCTCCAGGAGGCGCTGTCCAGGATGCAGGGAAGCCTGAGGGGCTGAAGGTGGAGACTTACGGATCATCTCTCTAAGGAGCTGAAGCCCAGGCACAGGGGTGGAGAAGAGATGGACAAACCCTCAGATCAATATGTATGTACCCAGTGTGATAAGTACATGGAAGGAAAAGAATAAGGTGCTGTCTCTGAGCAAGCGGGTTGCATGAGAAAGGTCAGGGCAAGCTCTGTGGAGTTCATGATGTTTAAATTGAGACCTAGGGTACATGGAGGGTTTGCAGACACATGGTAGGAGGGCAATGGGGCAAGGGGGGTGGAGGAGGGAGTGGACAAGCAGAGAGAAAATAGCACAAGCAAAGGTCTTGGGGCTGGAGAGACTCAGCACAATGGAAGTACTGGAAATTCACTACTCTTTTTGGCTGTTCTATATTGGAGCTCCCTTGCTATGTTGAAGAGTCCCCTACTTCTTCTGGCAAGACCAGTTTCCCACTAGAAAGGCCAAATAGTCACATTCCCAGTCTCCCCTTCAGCCAGGATGCAGGCACTGGGCCTGGGCCAGACCCTCTGAGGCACGCTGTGCTGTGCTCTCCCACCCAGGACCGGGCCCAGGGCACACAGCCCATCTGCAAGGTTCTTGGTCATTGAAAATGATAATCTGTTGGAGCCCTTAAAGAATTCTGCTTTGTCACGTCGAGCTCTCCTTTACCTGGATCTCAGTCCTTATACATCACAGAGATGTGATTTCTGCCCCTCAAATGTACAACAGCACCATTGCTAACAGAAATCCCACACTTGCCACAGAGCCCTCTTCATGGACCCAGATGCCTGCTCTCTTATGCAAAATTCCACTTGATTCTGAAGAACTCTACTCAGCTTCCCAGAACTCTGTTCTTGGCTTAAAAAAAAAAAAAACAGGTTCCAAAATTGACATATTGACATCCAGAGACCGGCTTTATTCTACAGAAACCCTGACTGGTTATACGGAAACTCACCCAGTTACACAGAATCCTGCCTTTTTCTTCAGAACCATGCTTGGTCGTGCTGAACGCTTGGTGATTTTATAGAACTCTGAATTCACAGAATCCTGCTTTGTTACAGAGAAACCTGCCGAGCTCTAACAGCCTGGCCCCATTAGGGAGAAGTCAGCAGACTTGTACCAGCATCATTGGCTTGAACACCTGCTCTGGGGTTCAGGACCCTGCTGTCCCCCTGGCTGTTGTTTGCCAATCTCATGGTTCTTTAGGACCCATTTTGGCTGCACAGAGTCCTTCCAGGAAGTTCAGAACCCCAATTTTGACAAAGCGCCCCAGAATTGCTAAATAGAAACCTAGTGGGTTCCACCGAGCTCAGCTTGGTTGGCAGGACCCTGTTCTGGTTCACGGATTCCCACATCCTTTGATGAAACCCAGCATCCCACTGGTGGCTTCTGTAAGGACATGGCCCCTTGTACAAGCCTTTGTGAGGCCGGTGACAGGAAGAATAGCTGATGGACCCTCCTAATACCGCCCTCACCTTAGGTGAGGCTGGGAGGACTTGTGCCCCCCAAATCGGGATCCAGGCCCCCTTCACTCTTTCCTCCCCCTGCCAGGGAGGACTCGAGCTTGAGCTCTGCCCAACAAGGGGTGAGCAGAGACCTAGGGCAAGGCTGTGGGGAGAGAGACAAGCACCCACCTCGCTTCTCCTCAGGGCTGGCCCCAGCCACTTGGGCACAAATCTACTTGGACAGAAATAATCAGCCGAATTAATTTAGCTTTAAATAGCAGCACTGAGAATGTTTCCACAAAATTTTCTCTGAGGAGAGCTAAGCAGAATTAATAATGGCACAATATTGGAGAGAATATTATTTATTAAGGCCTAATCATTCCGGGGAGGGGGAAATCATCATAACATAATAAAGGGGAAATCAGCCAGCCCGGCCCAGCCCCACTCAGCCCAGGAGCCAAGGAGGGGCCCTGGGAGGAGAGCCGCGTAGAGAAGCTTCCTGCAAAGCGAACAGCTTCTCCTGGGGCTCCCTGGCACGGGGGAGCTGGGTTAGGCTCCCCAGGTCCGACCATGTTCCCCATAGGTTGTGTCCCCACCAGCCCATTTGCTCCTTTGCCGAGCACCTCCAAAGGGGAGCAGTCGCCCCCATCTCCAGGGCACCATCCAACCACACAGCTCTCCTGAAGAGGGATCTGTGGCTCCTCAGCCCACTTCCTGCTGCTGCCATCTAAAAGGGCCCTTCATTCCTTTGTCCTTTCAGCTCTGATTTATTGGGCACTGAGATGTTGAGCTGCTCTGGATGCTGGGAGAGACAGTGGGAAGAGCAGCAAACGAGTAAATAAACAAGATGATATCTGGCCATGAGAATGTTCTGGAAACAATAAAGTGATGGAGATGGGAGCAGGTGGGAGATTTAGGGGACATGGTTGGGAAGGGGTCTGAGAGAAGATGATAGAGGAGCTAAGGTTGGAATTGGTCCTGTAATGATCTGGAGTTGGGGAAGAATATCCAGGCAGAGGGCATACCTGTGGGCAAAGGCCTGGGAAGAGGGGAAGAGGCTTGGCTTTCTGAAGACCAGAGTGGATGACCGAGAGAGTCACAGGGGCAGTGAGCAGCAGTTCTGCCACCAAGAGGGCGGGGATGGGTCAGAGTCAGAGACTTCCAGAGAGGAAGACAAGATCCAGGAAAGACAGGGCTAGGAGCCACTTCCTCTCTGACCCAGCGCACCCTGAGATCGTCCTCAAATTACACAGTGGCTTCTGATGGGCCTGGCACTGTGTGTGTCACGGTGCCAGCTACCATTTTCCTTAAGAGATATCGACGGAGTAGAATCAGTCTGGAGGAGGCATGTTCCCATCTGTTGGGGGGGCAGGCTCCACAAGGGTTTTTCTAGTCTATGGTCCAAAATGCAGGATCTGTAGTCAGAGAGGCTTGGGTTTAAATTCTTACCAGCCATGGAACCATGGGCAAGACATTGAACTCCTCCAAATGTCAGTGCCCCCAGTGATAAGATGAGACAACAGATCTACCCTGTGCAATTCTTTAGGGAATTAAATGGGTGAGGGAGGTCCTGTGGTATCTCCGTGATACTACCAAAGCCCCCAAGGCCCTCCTCGGTCAGAACTATAGGCCATCAGTAATTTGGGTCTGGAGTGTGCCAGTGTGGAAAGGGTTGGATGGATCCGGCCACTAGGACTCAGTTTCCTCACTTGGGAAGGGAGAATGCTAACCCCCTCTTCTGGGAGGTCACTTGAAACACCAGGCCCAGGTACCTCCATTACCGCCACTTTCTCCCCCAGAGTCCTCTGAGTTGTCATAACAAAATGTCATCGACTAGGTAGCTCAAACAACAGACATTTCTTTTCTCACAGTTCTGGAGGCTGGAAGTCCAAGATCAAGGTGGCAGCAGGGTTTGGTTTCTGAGAGCTCCCCTCCTGGCTTGCAGATGGCCATATTCTCACTGCGTGATCTCCAGGGAGATTCCAGAAGATCAAATCCAGTCCATCTACGTTTGAAAGCAACGTGGTAGACATGTTTACCACTCGCATTTTAGAGACACCATCTCAGCTTTGGAATCCAGCCTGAGTTTTGCTGACAGGAAGGAGTCCAGCCCGGTGCCCAGACCCCCATCTCAGCGCCTAACCATTCTAACTGACCCCCAGAGCCAGGGGACATTTCTCCAGGCATCAGGACTCATCTTTGACATCTTGGTCTATCTCAAAGACTCTGTTGCACAGGAGGGAACTTACCTGCCCCTTTTCAAGGTGCGGATTCCTCCATGGAAGTGTGCCCTACTCCAACCTGCCTGCTGGGGACAAGGCTTCTGGAATAACCTTCATTAGTGCTAAAAACACATAGTTAGGGAAGCCTGTTGAATGTGAAATGCTCCATTTCTCTTGGGACTTTTCTGGAACCTAAAATTAAACACAAAGGAAGAACTCTTCCAATCTAGCCAGGCTGCCTTACCATTTCCCCTCCAAATAAGCCATGGAGATTCTGTCCCAAAGTCTTCCCTCTCCTCTATTCACCACTAGGTCTCTTCTTTCTTTTTTTTTTTTTTTTAAAGATTTTATTTATTTGACAGAGAGAAACACAGCCAGAGAGGGAACACAAGCAGGGGGAGTGAGAGAGGGAGAAGCAGGCTCCCCGCCGAGCAGGGAGCCCGATGTGGGACTCGATCCCGGGTCTCCGGGATCATGACCTGAGCCGAAGGCAGTCGCTTAACCAACTGAGCCACCCAGGCGCCCCTACCACTAGGTCTCTTCTTACAGATGACTTCACTGGTCCTCACCAGTTAGAAACCTTGGGGTCATGTTCTGCTTATTCAATCTGCCATCAATACCCATAAATTCTCCTTCCTGAGTATGTAATTATGTCTTCCTTGCCTTTCTCTAGTGAACATCTGTTGCTCTTGCCTGCCTACCATCCATTCCTCCCTGTTCTGATAAGAGCTGCCCTAATTTCCTTCTGGGAATGGCCTCTCTCACCTCTCAGTCCCTGTGGATTGATGGAGAGCTCTAGGTTGACCCTAGGCCCCAGCAGCATGGGTAAGCACGTGATCTATGCCTTCCAAAGAAATACACATCCCTGGTCACAATGATTGTTTAAGGATAGACATTTGGCCTACTCTAAGTCAATTAGAGTCAGGACCTGGATTTTTATAGGACCTACTGAGGATTGTTCTGGGGTGTCTTAGCTGTTGAAGGTAAGCTTAATATGTTGGTGGTCAACTTGCCACAGTAGGGGCAGCCCCTTCTTGAGAAAAAAGACTGAGAGATGGAGAGGGAGTGCTCCTGGTATATCAGGTAGCTTTTATGTGCAATACCCAACCACAACATTGCAGCACGATACCCCAATAGGCTTCTATTTCTGTAGATGTGCAAATTGGCTGGGGCAGGCAGCTGGACCACTCTCTTGTAGGAACAATAGCAGCTGGGCTGACTTTGTAACACATGGCTCTCCATCCTTCTTGGGCCATCAGGCTAGATAGTCCCCATGGAATGACAAAGGGGAAAGAAAACAAGCAGAAACGCACCAAGTCTACTAAGGACTTGACTCAGAAAGGTCAAACTATCATTCTGTACCTTTTTTGGGTCAAAATAAGTCACACAGCCCAAAGTCAAGGGGAAGTGAAATTCACTTTGCCCCTTAAGTCAAAGGAACGACAAAGTCCTGTGACCAAGGGCATGGGTACCGACAGGGGTTAAGATGTGGGGCTGGAAGGCAATCTACTCTAAGTGATATCATTTGAATTCCTGGAGCCAGGTGAACCTGAGTGAGGCTCACCACTTGAGACTGACTGATCTGCCTTCCCCAACCCTGCCCTCTACATACCTTAATAGATAGCACGTTTTGTTTAACAATGGAGGCAATTCCCTTCTAAGAGAGAAAGGAAGAGCCTTAACACATATGGAGTGAGTCCCACAGTGTGACAAGCTCTGAGCTAGAAGCTATCCACCCACTCATACTGGCACCTTAGAACAGCCCTCTGAGGTGGGTTTGAAGGTCCCACTTGTGCAAAGAGGAAATAGGCTCAGACCTGTCTACAGTCTCACAGTCTCTACCTATGACCTGTCTACAGTCCCACGGTGAGAAAGGAGCTGAGTGGTCAGGGTTGCAAGTGCCCAGCCGGTAGGCCTGAGGATGAGGCACATGCTTGCCCCACTTGGTAACAGTGAACATTCACCCCAGAAGTGGGCAGCACCCATCCTACGCTCCCTGCTTCCCTCGGCCAGCTAAGTGAATAAAATCAGCTAATGTTTCCTGAGCCCTTCCCGTGTGCTAGGTAACTGCTACGCACTTCCAGTGCATGAGCTCACATCATCTCTACAAAAGCCCCGGATGGAAGAATTACTAACCATTTTACAAATGAGAAAATTGGGCCTCAGGAAAGTTAGAGAACTTGCCCAGGTGGTAAGGAGTGGGGTCAGGATTCCAACGTTTTCTGTCTGGCAGCAAAGCTGGTCTCCTGGCCTCTGTCGAGGCCAAAGGAATGGTCCTTAAAACTGTAAAAAATCTTGGGGTTGGGTGGGAGGGTCAGAAGTATCACATCTAGACTCTGCCACTCCCCAATGCCCCCCCCCACATCCACCCCCTCAGGTGCTCGGCTCGCCCCTCGGGGCCTGGTCACCAGCCCCTGTGCCAGTGAGCCAGCCCTCTCTCTGGCTGCAGGCATGATAAATGGATCCAATTATCCCCTCCGAGCTCCGATTTAATGTCATGTTTTATTAATGGCAACTGTCAGAGCAAAGCAAAGCACCCACTGCGTGCCCGCTGCCTGCCTCTGTTCGGAAGCATGCTCTCCAGGTGAAGAAATGAAAGGGTGTGAGGGGGAAAGACATCTTTCCCCCTCCAACTCCGCAGGCAGGGAAATGACTTGGTGCCCCTCCCCACTCGGGCCCCAATCTGAATGAATGCCACATTTTTGCCTGGCACGTTCCACCCATTGCTAACGCACTGTTGCTTCTTTGACTGACAAATTAGGGGTTTGAACAAAATGCAGGTGAAGGAAGGAGGGGAAGATGGCTGCTGCCCACCCTGCAATTAAGAGGGGGTGCAAGAGAAGGGGGGCAGATGGTATTCAGCCGTCCCACAAACATGCCTTCGTCTTGCACGGCTTTCGCTGAGCGTGTTCAGAGAGGGCCTGTGCAGCCCCTGGCGGCCCATCCTTTGAGTCATCCCGCTAATCCAAGGCTGAAGCTTCTCCGAGCTTTAGCACCTGTCAGCCAGGCCCTCTGAGACACAGGCTGGCAAATTCCACGTGTCCCATCCCTGAGACCGAAAACTGAGGTCTGGTGAGAGGCAGTGCCTCATCCCAGGTCACGGTGGGAGCTAGTGGGAAAGCTTACACTGGCACTTTGGGCTTCTGGCTCAATCTGGAATTCTCCTGCTACATAAAGCTGTATAAAGCTACATAAACCGCCCCAGACAGCTTGCAGTGCAGCGGGGCTCACGTATCTTCCCCTGGCTGCCCAGATGGACTCCGGCCCATCAGTCACAGGGCAGAGCCTGGCCAACTCTGGATGGGGTGTGCCTTCAAGAGGGAGGGCAGCCGAGTTCCTTATCTGGTTGCCTGCTAGAAGCTGGATCATATAGCTGGCAATATGTTTGTTCTAGGTGGATACCTTTTGAAATGGATGCCCTGACAATGAAAAGCTTAAAACTCACATTACGGGTACATGAGCTATCCCTGGTAGGATGAGGTCAAGGAATATGGGACTGAAAGAAAAGCGGGAATCAGTCAAGCAAAGGGGATGAGAGGTAATTCCAGGCTCAGGGAACAGTAGGGACAGAACTCTGGAGGGGAGGAATGAATGGGGCTCTGAAGTCCAGAAAGGGAGGCACTGGTTAGAGAGGCTGCAAGGAAACTGAGGTTAGAAGGAGTCAGACCCCACACGGCCAGGCTGTGGAAGAAGTTGTGCCCCTCCCTTCCTATCTCCTCTACCCCTCCTGGCCCCTCACCATCCCCACCAGGAGCCCCTGTGGCTTTAAGCAGGGTAGTGAGGTGTGCACCCCAGGAAGAGCACCCCGCCTGGGCTGTGTGAGGATGAGCCCACAGGACTGCAGAGGGAAGAGCAGCGAGAGGCTGGAGTGGAAGAGATAGGGACTGCCGCTTGGGTTAGGCGATGTAGCCACAGAGATTCAAAGTATATTAAGGAACTTCTAATTTGACTTACAGAGGTCTGGTGAGAAAGGAAACACGAAAATGCCACCTGGCTTCTGATGCAGACAATGGTGGCTGGAGCACCAGGACAAGCCTTCCCGAGAGAAGGAGACAAACGACCCTGTGGGTTGAAGGATGTTTTTGATGTATGAAGTCAGATAAACATGGGTTTCCCAGTGCTCCCAAGCTAGACATGATGGCGTGGTGACAATGGGAAGTGATGATCAAAAAAGAAACTGTTCTTATGACAGTAAAACCTAGGACCTCCTGCCAGAGAGGGGTGTTTGGATCTCTGCTTTCACATCCTTCTGCAACTTGATTTCTTCCATCCCTGGGGCCTCCCGCACAGTGGCCTGCCAACGTACTGGTACCATTTTCATTCTTCCCCTGATCCAACTCCTTAAAAAAAAAAGAAATATATATAATATATAATATTATATATATATTTGTTAACATGAATAAAATTGGCTTCTGTTTGATTATAGTTCCATGAATTTTAACATCTGCATAGATTCATGTGCCCACGGCAACAGAGCTGTGCCATCACTAGGGAAGAGCCCCTCCTGCAACCCCCCACCCCTGGACATCTACATTTCCCCACTCCCATCCCTTGGCAACCACAAATCTCCACAAATCTGTTCTCTATCACTATAGTGTTGCCACTTCCAGAATGTTATATGAATGGAACCATACAACACATGACCTTGTGAGATTGCCTTTTTCCACTCGGCATAATGCCTCTGGGATGCATCTAGAGTGGTATGTGTGTCCAGAGTTCACTCTTTTTTATTGCTGAGGAGTATCTTGTTGCGTGAACATACACATCCATTCACTTGCTGAAGGACAATTGGGTTGTTTCCACTTTGGGGTGATCATGAATAGAGCTGTTATAAACGCTCACTTACAGTCTTCTCTCCTCTCAGGTAAATACCTGGGAGCAAGACTGCTGGGTTGTATGACATATGCGTTTAATAAGAAACTGCCAAACTGTTTTCTGGATTGACTGTACCATTTGCATTCCCACCAGCAATGTATGAGAGTTTCACTTTCTCCGCATCTTAATCCCCACTTGTTTTGGTCGGTATTTTTTATTTTAGCCGTCCCAAAGGTAGGTAATGAGATCTTATTGTGGTTTTAATTTGCATTTTCCTAGTAGCTTATGATGCCAAACATCTTTTCCTGTGCTTGCTTGCCATCTATATATTCTCTCTGGTGAAAATCTCTTGCTCATTTTTTATTGGGTCATTTTCTTATTGAGTTTTGAGAGTTCTTTATATATTGTGGATACAAGTCCTTTGTCAGATATGTGATTTGCAAATATTTGCCCCCAGCCTATGTTTTGACTTAGCAGGGCCTTTAATTTAGTAATTTAATCTCAATGAAATCCAATTTGTCAAGTTTTCATTTTATACATAATGTTTTTGACATTATAGCTAAGAATTGTTTGCCTAGCCTAAAATCAGTAAAGTTTTCTCCTATGCTTTCTTCTAAAAGGCTTCTTTGATTTCTTTCATCTTTATTTTGTAGTTTTCAGCATACAGAACTCCTAATGCGTTCTGTTAACCTTATATATAAGCATTTCATATTTTTGGAGCTATTGTTAATGATACTGTTTTTAAATTTGGTGTCTATTCATTGCTGGTATATAGAAATATGATTCATCTTTCTGTGTTGATTTTGTATCCTGTGACCTTGCCAAACAGCAATTTAGTTGTAGGAGTTTTTATTTTTGTAGATTCCTTAGAATTTTCTACATAGACAAACATTTGGTCTGGGAATAGGGACAGTTCTATTTTATTACTTTTCAATATGTATGCCTTTATTTTTGTTTTCTGATTGCATCAGCTAGAACAATGGTGAGTGGACATCCTTGACATGTTGCCAATCTTAGGGGGAAACATATTTTTCACCATTAAGTATGATGTTAGTTGCAGGGTTTTTTTTTTTAAATATATATATAGATATCTGTTATCAGGGTGAGGAAATGTCCTTATATTTCTAGTTTCCTGAGAGTTTGTATCATAAATCACTTCTGAATTTTGTTATATGTGTTTTCTGCATTAGTTGATATGATTATCTGGTTTTTCTTCTTCAGACTATTAATATGGTGGCTGACATTGATTAATTTTCAAATGTTTAACCGGCTTGGCACTCCTGTGATAAACTCTGCCTAGTCATGGTGTATTATTCTTGTATGTACTGCTGCAATCAATTTGCTAATACTTTGTTAGGAAACTTTATATCTATATTCATGAGGGAACGTCATCTATAATTTTTGTGTGTGTGCTTTCTACATCTGGTTTTGTTGTTAGGATAATGCTAGCCTCATAAAATGAGTTGGGAAGTGTTCCCTCCTTCTCTGTTTTCTTGAAGGGATTGTGTAGAATTTGTGTTATTTCTTTTTAAAATGTTTGGAAAATTTGCCAGAGAAATCACATTGGCTGGGAGATTTATTTTTTTGAAGTTTTTTTTTATCTACAAATTCAATTTATTCATGAATTACAGGACTATTTAGGTTATCTATTTTATCTTGGGCAAGTTTTGGTAGTTTGTGTTTTTGACACATTTCAACTAAGTTGTCAAATTTCCGTGCCTGAAGTTGTTCATATTATTCCCTTAATAACCTTTTAATGTCTATTGTGATATCCCTTCTTTATCAGTCTTGCTAGAGATTTATCAATTTTATTTATATATTCAAAGAGACAGCTTCAATTTTCATTGATTTTTAAAATTGTTTTTCTATTTTCAGTAGTGTTGATTTCTGTGCTCTATCTTCCACCTGTTTACTTGGGGTTTATTTTGCTTTTCCCTTCCTAGTTTCGTAAGATGGAATCTAAGATTAATGATTTGAAATCTTTCTTCTTTTCTAATATAAGTGTTTAATGCTATAAATTCTAACTACTGCCTTACTACCTCCCACAAATTCTAACTACTGCCTTACTACATTCCACAAATTTTGATATGTTGTATTCTCATTTTCCTTCAGCTCAAAATATTTTCTAATTTCCCTTGAGGCTTCTTATTTGACTTACGGATTATTTAGAAGTGTCTGGTGATTTTCCTGTTATCTTTCCATTACAAATCTGGTTTAGTTCTATTATGCTCAGAGAACATACTTTGCATGATTTCAATTAAAATTTGTTAATATTTGTTTTATGACTCAGAATATTTCCTAGCTTGGTGAATGTTCTATGTGCACTTGAAAAGAATGGATATTCTACTTTTGTTGGGTTAAGTGTTCTGCAAATGCCTATTAGAGCCAGTTGATTGAATCAGTTCTGCTGATTATTTTGTCTAATTCTATCAATAACTGAGAAAGGAGTGTTGATGTTTCCAATTACAATTACAGATTTGCCTTTTTCTCCTTTCAGTTCTGTTAGTTTTTACTTCATGTATTTTGAATCTTTTGTTAAGTCCATCCACATTTAGACTTTGTCTTCTTTATGAATTGATCCTTTTATTATTATATAAAAACCCATTTTATCTCTGATGATTTTTTTTTGTCTGAAGTCTACTTTGATGTTAATAAAGCCACCAAGCTTTCTTTTAGTTAGGATTTGCATGGTATATGTTTTTCCACCCTTTTACTTGTAACCTATCTATATCAATATATAGATGATGTGTCTTATATACAGCATATATCTGCATCAGAATTGCTTTTTTAACCCGTTCTGATGATCTCTACATTTAAATGAGTGTGTTTAGACCATTTACACTTAGTGTAACTACTGATATGTTTGGATTTAGATCTACCACTTTATCAGTTTCCCATTTAATCTTTCTATTTTGTTTTAATTTGTTTCTCTGTCTGACTGACTTTGGGTTAGGTAAACATTTTTTGTATTCTATTTTAATTTATAGTTCTTTTTACTATATCTCTCTGTATAACTTCTTAATATGCTCTTTAGTGATTGTTCTAGGAATTAAATTATACATACTTAACTTTTCACAGCCCATTTGGAATCATTATTTTATCACTTCAAGCAGAATGTAGAACCTTACCATTATCTATGTTCCTTTATCTTCATCCATTTAGGTTATAGTTGTCTTATATATTAGATACATATTGCATATATCTAACTTCTCCAAGTCACATAATAAGTGAGTGGCAGCACCAGAATCCCCCAGGCAGCTTGGGGTCAAAGCCAGGAGCATATCTACTCCCCAGTGATGTCTCCGGTTCCAATCTGGCCCAGCAGAGAAGTCCCATGTGCTGGACCTTCCAAAGAGCCCAGAGTTGGTTATAAAATGTATTGACCTACAGAGGTAGGAAGGATATCCCATGTCATCCCATCAGACAAGGACCCTAAGGGAAAACACATTAGATTTCAGCTCCCACATGTCTGTTAGGCTAGAAATCTTTGTGCTATGCACAACTTGCCCAGCATTTCATGGTAGCCCTGCCCTGGGGTTCACACCTTAGCCAGTAAATGGCTCTGCTTTTTCTGGAAACTTCTGGTCTTTGGAAAGAACCAGAAATGTCTTTGCAAACTGAGCAATGCTACTCCAGATGAGAGAAGCTCACACAGTGTTCTACAGGAGCAGCTTGACATATCTATCATCCTGGTTGTCTGCCTCCCCACTTGCTTCTTTGGCTAAACTCCCTCCTTCTTTACTTCTTCCTCATCCTCTAGGGCTAAGGTAGAGAGTGCATCTCTTGCCTGTCATCATTCTGCACAATTGGAATCGACAGGTCCTTGGGCAGAGGGACTTGCCCCTCCTCTGACAGCAAACTAGTTCTAGATAAATGAGTATTGGTTTTGCTCTGTTTGTTTTTCATTTGTAGCTATCCTTTAATTTTTTTTTCTCTGCAAAATTGGTTAAGCAATGATAGCATGGTCTGCTTCTGCAGTTGCATTGATTGGACTGCTCCTGGAGTCTGGGTCTTTTGCTGGGCTTTCTGTTTTGTTTAGCACTTCACCACCACCAGCAGCCCCCACCCCAACTCAACTCACTCTTCTACATTGGTGGGAGGGTGAGAACTAACATATACAGAACATTTATTAGTGCCAGGCACTGTGCATGTGATTTATGCCTGTTGTCTCATTCTACCCTCTAAAATCAAAACAAAATAAACCAATGTGGTATTATTTTTCCTATTTTGCAGATGAAATTGGGGCTCAGAGAGGTTCCAAAACTTGTTCAAAGTTGCATAAACAGAAGTCAGCAAGTCCAGGTGGGGAACTTCCTCTACTTTCCCTACCAGACATGCGTGTTTTATCATTGGTCAGTTCACCATGTGGGCCTCAACAAGTGGTCATTTGTAGACCTCATGCTGCCCCTCTATGACAAAGAGAGAGCCCAAAGGCACTAAGAGGCCAGCAATATGGTGTAAGTTATTCCCCCAGATAGAGAAACTCTGAACTCATTAGAGAAAGATCAAAAGTAAAGGAAATGATGACAGTGAGGGGGGAAAGGAAGCATAGCATGGTTGGAGAGCAAGGAGGGATGAAGGCAGACAGTTGGGGGACAGTGGAGTCGTCACACTCACAAGTGTGCTTTCTAGCTGGACAGGTTCCCAGGCCCTTCAGTCCTGATCTTCACAGCAGCAAACAGGATGTGTGACTGTTTTTCTCCATCTCCCTCCTTCATGCATTCACCCAGTGGCTGGGCATTACAGAAACCCACCTTTAGAGCTCAAGAACTCACAGCTAGAAGATTCCTATGGACTGAAGAAGTGCTTTGTGACTTCTTGGCTTGGGACTTAGCATGTTGACAACTCCTGGTGAGTATACAGGGTTCTCTGTGATCAGCTGACCCCTCTTTATTGTCTACAGGGCTTCAGACTGGCTTAGCCACATGCAATTGCCAGAATAGGAGTGGGAGATGGGGAGAATCCTGTGGGAACAACAACAAGGTGAAGTGGAAAGGGCACTGGTTGAAGAGTCAGAAGACCTGGTATGAGACCCTACCATTCCCACACTTCTTAGCCGTGTGACCTTGGATGAGTCACTTCACCTCTCAGTGCCTTTGAAATAATAAAAAACTGACATAAGAAGGCTCACCATTTTCCAGGCATGGATTTAAACATTTTCCATATATTAACTCATTTAATCTTCAAGATAGCCCTAAGAAGAGCATTATCCTCTCTTTGTATCCACCAAAATAGAGGGGAGTTGTGAAGATCAAACACAGTAAAGACAATAAAATAATTTTGATAGTGTGTGTATGTGTGTGTGTGTGTACACCTGCACACAAGTGTGTGGGGAAGAAGGACTCTGTATGAAAGGCAGGACTCTGTGTGTGTACAAGGGAGGAGTGCGTATGTGTTTAAGGAGGAGGGCTGTGTGAGTGAGGGGGAGGACTGTGTGTGTAGCATGTGCTTGTGGAGGGAGGACTGTTGCTGCAGAATTCAGTTCTGCCGGAGCCCATCAGGGGGAGCAGGGAGCAGCCTCCTGAGCCCCTGGGGAGCCCTCAGAGAGGTTCTGACAACCTTCATGTTCCCCTGAAATGCCTCCTGACCTTGACCTTGACCTTGGCCTTGGCCTGACCACCATCCACCCATCCATTCATTCAACCCACAAATATCTGAGGTGAACCATAGACCAAACATGTTCCTTATGCTGGGATCCAAAACAGGACGGAGAGCATTTCTGCCTCTGTCGGGCCTACCTACGAGCTAGGGAAACTGAGTACGGTTCAATAAACTCATCATCTATAATAAGATCTCACGTGGAAGAGATACGTGCTTTGCAGAAAAAGAAAGCAGAGTTAGGGTTCCACAAGGATGGTCAGGGAGGCCTGCCTGACAACATGATATCTGAGCAGAGACCTAACTGAGGGACGCAGAGGACCTGCAAGACAAGGGCAGGGCCCACAGTGGGGACCCCCCCCCCCCGCCCCGCTCCATGGTCCAAGCAGCTGCAAGATGGTGTGACAGCTGAGGCCAAGCAAGCAGCGCCACGTCGCCTGAGGCCTGGCAAGCCACATGACGATGCGGACTACTGCAAGCGTGGCGCCATGCCTTGGGAGCTTCTGAGAAAGGTGATATCATCAGATGGTGAGTAGGAGCTGACTGTGTACTGGCCAGAGTGATCTTTCTAAGGCACTCCTGTGAACACCTCCCAATCCCTGCCCCCTGCCCCCGCCTTTTTCTAGAACTTTGTAGAGGCTCTTCCTGGTCCTCAGGATAATGGCCAGGCCCCCTCTTGCAGCCCTGCCCCAGTAGCCCCCCAGTCCCACCTTTCCCCACCCCCTCCTTCCCTATCCCCTGCAAACCGCTATTCTCTCAACCTGCTCACTCTTCCTGGAACACGCCTCTCTCCACCTAAACTGGACATCCCCTCCCCACACTGGGTCTCTGCAGTCAGCTCCCTCAGGGGCTCTTTCCTGGCCACCCCAGAGTGCAGCAGGTCATGGCCTCGTG
This sequence comes from Spilogale gracilis, assembly GCA_004023965.1. NCBI lineage: Eukaryota > Metazoa > Chordata > Mammalia > Carnivora > Mephitidae > Spilogale > Spilogale gracilis. The sequence goes on along the minus strand of PITA01006452.1, from coordinate 33,267 downwards.
CTCTTAGCTGCCAGAACCTTCGTCACAGGAATAGTCATTACGGGCCCTCCTGCGGATCCCCACCAGATACAGGAACCCTCTGTGGGCCGGAACTGGAAATTACCCATCAGTGTGTCTCCAGACCCTAGTACTATGACTGACAGATGTTTTGCAAATGCTGAACTAATTAATAATAACTGAATTAATACTATCCAAGCAAATCTCCCCCCTTCCCACCCCGACTCCATGAGAATTCCTGGTTCCCAGGATGGGGGCAAAGGGGGCCAGAGGAGGGAACCCCGTTTTTCTTCTGTAGGCAGAAGCAGCACTGGCTGAGCCAGGCCAGGAGCCAACTATGAGGCTGACTTCCAGAGGCAGGCCGGCAGAGCTCATAAACGGCCTGGTTACATTTATAGCCCTGTTCTTATTAAGCACCAGGAGAGGAGACATGAATCATACCCCCTCCTCCCGCCCACAGCCTGGGGGAGGTGGAGGCCACCAGCCAACCTGGCCTTAAATCTCAGGAAATCTAAAAGTCATAAGCACTCAGGGTCAGCCCTGCATCACCAGGGACAGAAGAGAGCGATGCTGCTTCTTGGACAGAGCCCTGCCCTGTGCCCCACCAGGGTCCAGGCCCACAGGAGGGAAGGGGGGAGGTACACTTCCCTGAGAACTTCTGGGAGTAGGGTCCTCTATTCAGGGCTGCACTGAACACTGTGTGGCCTTGGGAAATTCAAAGGACATCTCTGGACCTTTGGATGACATATTTCCTCTGGGTGAACAGAATCTAGGTATTCCTGGGAACACTCCCAAAAGGTATGTTTTACCTCCCCTCAATCTTCACATTTTATAGAAAAGGAAAGTGGAACCCAGTGGGGACCCTGGCTACCAGACTTATAGCAACTGCTGCTCTGACAGATCAGAAGTGCAGAAGGTAGAGTAGGCATCGCCCTGAGGGTGAGGCCATGGATGGTCTTTTACAAACCCATCCTCGTGGCACCTTCACCCAACCCTAATCCAGGTGCCATGCTAACCGTCACCCCCCAAAGCACAAGAGCCCTTAGCAAATGTTCTGAATGTTCTTCCTGCCCCTGCCCAGGGCTCACTTCCCTGGAGGGCAAGGGTGAGTGGTGAGGGCAGCCACATGTTTCCTGGGGAGGGTAACTGGGCACAGACCACCTTCCAGGACTGGAATTTGGATGGGGTCTTCTTCATATCCGAGGCCTCTTTAGCTTTCATTTTGTATGTGTAATTGATTTCAGGGAGATTTATTGAGGTTTTTAAACCCTTTTTTATTGTGAAATATAACACAAATACCCAAAAGTGAATAATCCATAACTGTAGAGCTTAATGAGTTATATAAAGTGAACACCCAGGAAACCACCTCCCAGGCCCCAGGAAATAAGACATTGCCAGAAGCCACCCGTCCCCATGCCAGCTCTTCCCTCCCTGCTCAGGGAAACCACATCCTGGCTTTTATGAGAGGACATTTTTCTATCCTTTACTGAGCGCACTCACCTGGAAATTCAACGAAATGAAGAACATTGAACTGGAAGGCAAGAGACGTGCTTCCAGTTCCACTCCCCTCTCAGATCTCAGTTTTCTCATCTGTAAAGTAGAGGATTAGACCCATCAAGCCATGTCAACCTAGAATCTTAAACCATCAGGAAAAAAAATCCTGCTGGGGAACTCTGTGTGTGCAGGGGTGAGGAGTAGGCATCAGAGGCATCCGGACACAATTTTGCAGGATGCTATTTCCTTGTTCCTCGTTCCATAGAAGTGGTGGTGTCCTTCTTCCACCAATCCACGGGCACTTGTGACTAGGTGCCTGCTTTGGAGATGGAGTTTTGGAGTTTCCTGCTGAAAGATATGTGGGGAGTCCTGGGGTTCTCTGGGCTTATATCCCATTCCTGCCAGGAAGACTTGTGTTCAGTTCTGAGCAGTTTCCTTTAAAAAAAAAAAAAAAAAGTATAAGAACCCAGAAGCCAAGCAGGGTTTCTTCTTTCCTTCCTGATGTGACTTCTGGTCCTCTGTCTGTGCCAGTCCTGGGATGGCTAACCCAGCCACCCCTCTGCAGTGTGACAGCTGGGAAACACACACCTGTGGAAAAGACAGGGACAAAGGAGGAGGTGGGAAGGTGCAGGCCGTAACTGTGTGCCAAGCCCCGCAAGGGCACTTGGCATTCAAGGTGTGGTTGAATCAGCCCTCCTCACATATCTGGAAGCAGTAGTAACTCTCCCATTTTCCAAAGGAAGATGCTGAGGCTCAGAGTTGAAGCAACTTCTTCAAAGTCACACTATTGGCATGGGGCAGCAGTGGGCTAAGAAACAGGCCTGTCTGACTCGCAGCTCTTTATTCTGCCCCCCATGCTCAGTCCTGGCCTGGAATCAAGTAAGGAAGTCAGTCTCTTCCCAGCGTCTGGATCCCTCCTGCCCTGGCCAGGAGGTGGTAGTGTTGATAAATGGAGGGGAAGAGAAATCACCAAAGAAAGTGAGGGTGATGGAAGGTGAAATGGATTGCAAGGAAGAATGAGAGCTGGGGGGGAGGGG
>PITA01006452.1:9206-30639 GCA_004023965.1 Spilogale gracilis | reverse complement strand
GCATTTTATTTCTCACTTCTTTTTCCTTTGCAAAAGGCCTGCTATGGAATGTGAACATTATAAATGGTGGATGGGTGGGTGGATAGATAGGTGGATAGGTGGGTGGGTGGGTGGGTGGGTGGGCAGGTGGGTGGTTGAGTAGATGGACAGATGGGTGGGTGCATGGATAGGTGGATGGCTGGGTGGGTGGATGAGTGGGTGGATAGGTGGATGTTTGGGTGGATGGAGAGGTGGGTGGATACAAGGATGGATGGATGAGTGGGTGGGTGGGTCTACAGGTAGATGGTTGGGTGGATGGACAAGTGGGTGGATGCATGGATGGATGGATGGATGAATAGGCAGATGGATGGGTGGATGGATGGGCAGGTAGATGGATGGGTGGGTGGACAGGTGGATTGTTGGGTGGGTGGGTGGATGGATGGATGGATGGATGGATAGATAAGTAGGTGGATAGATGTGTGGGTGGGTGGATAATTGTATGATGGGGTGGATGGATGGATGGGTGAGTAGATGAGTGAATGGGTGGGTAGATAGATGGGTGGGTAGGTAGATGGATGAATGGCTAGATGGGTTATCAGTTGAGAGAAGGGAGAGGTGGATAGGTGAGTACATTTATGGCCAAGGATCCTCTGGGTCCCCTCCGCATTCCAGATGGGGATGGAGGGATACAAACAAATTTGGAGTAAGGACTCCATAAGCAAGCACAGCATCCAGAGATGTCTAACTGTGCTCCCACAGACAATATTCCTGGATATCCTCCTGTATCTGTTCCCTTTCTTCCCCTTCCTACTCTCTCACCCTTAACCCTCATTTCTTCCTCTATATCTTTTCCCATTGCCCTCAAGACCCCAAGAGCGGGCATGCTCCTCTGGGCCCAGAGACAATGGCGTGAGCTACAAACTCCTTAACTTATACCAGCAACTCCAACTGGCTGAGCGGGGGCTCAGAAAGGCCTGGGGTCCTGGTTGAAGCCACCCGGAAGGCCTGGTGCTGAGGTGAATCCAGACTGTCTCACCACTCAGTCCTTCTAAGCACCTGCTGGAGGAGAGGAGCCCAGCGTGGCCTGCATTACCATCTCTGGAAAACACTGAAACAAGCTGGCCTCTCAGCCCCGCTGAGCTCCTGCTGCCCAGCCTAGGTTAAGGCCATGGCTTCTCAGCAGTAAACTGTGATTGCTCGGTTGCTTTTCCTGCTGGATGATTTTAGTTGAATAATTTTGCATGATCTCAGCACAGCATGAGACAGTGCCAAGCTAAGGATGAGGGGCTTGCACTGCAGGCGAAGGGTCGAATTGGAATCTAAAGAGCTCCCTACAAATCGTTCTCTGCCGGAGAGTAGAATTTCCTACAGCAGTGGTTTCTGGTCTGCTAATTACAGCAGCCTTCCCTCTGTGCACTGCTCTGAGTGGCTCCCAAAGGGAAGGGGCCCATGGGAGGCTCCCAACCTTGTGTGGTCATGGGTGGGTCCCAGGTTGATAAATGAACCTAGCACTGTATTGGCATTACCTCATTGAATTTCCATGACCTCTGCCCCCACAGTGTCCCTCCCACAACTCCCATGGAAGCAAGCATTGTCATTTTGACACTGCAATGAGGAAACAAGTGCAAACTTGCCTGAGACCCCTGCCCAGTAAGGGCTGATGGAGCCAAGGCCAAGCCCAGTACTGACAGACATCAAAGGGGTGGGTTATGGGTGCTTATTACTCCCAAAGGAGGCAGTGGATCTGGGTTGGGAGTGGAGATGTCAAACTGGAAGACCATCCTAAGAGATGAGCAGAGTCCAATAGAGGAATCCAAGGAGTTTAGCTGGAGGAGAGGAATCAGGAAAGCAGGGCTGTTAGAAGATCTGGAAGAAACTTTGAATCACAAATTAGGGCTGCCAAAACTCTTAGGGGGCTTCCTATCATCCTGTACATCTCACAGATGAATTTCACAATCATCCCAGAGAAGTCAAGGGGCTTGGCCAAGGTCACAAAGCAGGGGAGCTGAGACCACAGCCAAGTATTCCCAACCTCCATAATCCCACACTGGACTGGGTCTCCCCCTCCCCTAAAGCCAGCCTCATCCTTGCTCCAGCAAGGTTGAGTCAGGCTGGAGCCAGCCCAGGTCATGGTGGGGAGGACCACCCCTCCTGCAGTCTCTTCTCCACCCCACCCTCATTGCTATTCCTGGCACCGCCCCTTCCCCGGAAACCCAGTGATGCCCAGAGCTGGAATTTGGACGTTTTCCCAGCATTTGCGATGTTAATTAAAACTAATAAATCTGCCACTTGGAGTTGGGTTGAAGATGAGAAAAGGTGAATTGGAGAGGGAGAAGGGGACTCTTGCAGGATTCTCCCCCCTCACACACACACCCCTGCCAGGATCTTTTCCTTTCCATCCTGCCTACTAAATTATCTCCTCTATTGGCCATTTATTCATTCCATTCTTGATTTTTCCCAGCTGTCAGCTCTAACCTCTTCCTAAGCATGCTTCGGCCGTTCTAAGGAAGAGTGGAAGACATTTCTAAGGCAAGGACTGGCCAACCACCCCATCACTTCCCAGGACTGAGCAAAAAGCATGTGGTGCCGCTGGGACAAACTAGGATTCAAATTCCAGTATTGCCATTTTCTAGCTCGGTGACTGACCTCTGGGAGTCATTTTTCCTCTCCAGGCTTCTCTTCCTTCACCTCTAAAATGCAGATTGTATTTCCTACTTTTGAAACCGCTTAAAAGCACAAAGTTGAACAAAAATCAAAATGGCCACACTAATGCTTCAGTGAAACTTAATTTTAAAGTAATCTTTTTCCCCTCTTCCACAAGGCTCCCCTCACTCTTCTAAGCCTTTTGGTTCAGGATCCGGTACACCCTATAGACGTGATGAAAGAGGCTGGTAGCGCCTACACACTGCCCTTCAAACCCGGCTAGACCTTGTATTTGCCTATAAACCACCCCAGCCCCCTCCCCCGGAAGGGCTGGCAGTTTTTGCAGGCCATGGCCTGTGCAGCCTCCTTTGCCCCCGAAGCAAGAAAGCTCTGATTCCCAAACTCTGTCTTCCTGTTATACTTGGGGCACAAAGGTCAGTTTTCGACAACACTTTGATAGGTTATTGTGAAGATGGCATGAGACAGTTATGGGCAAGAGAGCCTCTTACAAACTGTTATCTATTTCTTGGCCTCTGTGATTTCCTGTCTTGATCTCCCATTCCTTCTCTCCCATCTCCCTTAACTCCTAGAGATTCCCCAAAACTTTCGAAGTCGTGTATTAATAGCAGTGGAAATAATGCCACTTTACGGTTCCATAAAGACGACTTTAATGTACAAAAGTCCCTCACTAGACCAGGGGACGCTCTGGGCAATGACAGTGTCTCACTCATCTTCATTTTCTCAGTGCGCACCCCAGTGCTAGACCCACAGGAAGTGCTCATTTATCGCGTCTCCGATGGATGTGTGAAGAGCTTAGGACTCTGAAGGAGACATCCATTCACTTGCCCACACGATACTCTGCCCCCTCCCTCTAGGAACAGCTTCTCCCTGCTTCTGGGAACTGCATCTCCCACCGCATCTGCTGTTTATGCCTCTTCCGGCTACATGGATGATCACATGATCAGGTTGGTCCAACCAGAGCTCTCCCCAGGTGTTTTGCTGAGACTGGTGGAGAGTCTTCCATCCTGTTCAGTCATGAGGCCAGTGGAAAGTGGGTAGAGTTGCCCGTGGCCACAGCTGCAGTCTTTCTCACTGACCAAGATGACGTCATGTGTACAAAAAGACAAAAATGAGCCAGAAGGCAGATGCGGAGATCCATTGGTCTGGCCTTCCTCTGATTGGGTTATATGAGCCAATGAAATTCCTTGTTTCTTGGCTAAAAAACCAAGCTGGGATTCTGCCATTCACAGCCACTGACTCACAAAACATCTGCCTCATCTGATCTCAATAATATCCCAACTCCAGCCCCCAAGGATTATTATTCCTATTTTACAGGTAAAAAAATCAAGTCCTGAGAGAGTGAGTTTATTTGCCAAGACCACGCAGCTGGCAAGAGTGGAACGAGTTTATCTAGAGTGGCAGGTGCTATGATGAGGGGCTCCCAGGTGTTATTTCACACCTGTTATTTCACATCAGACTTCAGTGACATCACTACCATCAATATCTGCCCTTGTACAGATGGAGAATAAGTAAATTACTCAAGGTCACCAGCTAGTCAGTGCAGCTGGCCTAGGGCTGTCTGCCCAGAGCTGGTGCACTAACCAGCCCACTGGGTTTCCAGAAGACAAGTATGTGGGCAGTAGGAGACTAAAGGCACTGGGAGCTAAGGAAGTACCTGCTGCATGCACAGCTTGTGCAAGGCCTATTGGGAGCACAGAAAGCCAAGTCATGCCGCGAACCTCCAAGGAACTCCAAGACACGTCCATAACTTCCATGTTGCAAAGTCTGTGGGTCCTACCCGAGGCTCAGGTGAAGTGCTCCAGGGCCCAGAGGAGGGAGAAATGATTCTAGCTAGGGGAGAGGGAGGACCTGGGAAAGAGTCATGGGGCAAATGGCCTTTAATAGGGCCTTTAGTATAGGTGAGATGTGTACTGGTGGGCATGGTATGGCCATTGCCTGGTGAGCACCACACACAGACAGAAAAGTGTCAGCAAACATCTCATGGTGGGAAGTCCAGTGCAGTGGTTGGGAAGGAGGAAATGAGCCCACTTTTCTGAAAGGTAGTGTGCATGAATGGGAAAGACAGAGGTGAGACCAGAGAAGAAAGTTAGAAGCAACAAGCTGAGGGCTTTGGATGCCAGGACTAAAAATCTGGGCTTCATTCAGCAAATTGTGGGGAGCCGCTGGGGACCTTTGAGCAAGGCAGTGATATATCAGACTGCAACAGTAAGGTGGCAGCCGCACCTAAAGTGGATTAGAGGAAGGAGAGGCCAGCGAGGAGGAGGCTAGTAAGAAAGGCAGGGAGGCCAGAGGAGGGCATGGCCCAGGGATGGCGAGCCGAAGTCAGCCACCCTGAGGAGATGGGATCATCAGGGAAGAGCACAGGGTGGTGGAAAGAGCTCAGACTTGGGCTGATCCCAGTTTGCCTGCCTCCAGAGGCTGAGGTGCAGGTCACTAGGACCTTGAACAGACTGCAGCGCATAAACTGCAGGTGCACTTGCCTATTCCATGATGTGGGAGCTAGAACTTTCTCTGACATCAGTTTGTGTTAAGTGAATGCTAAAGGCCCGATGGGAGGATGGATGGACAACTGAAGGAATGCATAAATGAGGAATGATCCGGTGAATGAATGAATGAATGAATGAATGAATGAATACAAGAGCCAGGGGAGAGAGGGAGAGAGGTCCTGAGCCTTCTCCTCTCCCTCGTCCACACTCAGTCCCAAGCCTGAACATAGCCATGGGTTTTCTGCAGGGTTGGAAGGAGATATGAGGGGAGAGAGGGAAAGGTTTAAATATGATGAACTGCTTGCAATGCACCGCGAGAATCCCTCCTCTTTCTGAGAAACAAGTACTTAGAAGCAAATGTACTTAAAACCCAGTTAGCACTACTGTGATTTTAGGTTTTGCTCTATGTGGCTTCCCACTAGCCCTGCTAGTTTGGGGCAGGGATGGGGGCCACTCCAGAGGCTGTGACCTCAGCCTAACTGGGGAGCACTGGGGGCCTGACACTTCTCAACGTGTGCCTGGCCCAGGAGACTGATAGTGTCTGAACCAGTGTGGGGCCTGGGAACTGGGATCTGTTGCCTCTAGGAAGCCCTCCCATTGGGACCATTCCTTTCCTTTCATATAAATTTCTCACCTGCCAGTCAGCAATCCCACTGTAAATATTATGGCTGCTTACTAACATTTTACAGTGGTTCTCATTTGGTCTTCATAACAACACCATGAAGTCTCTCCCCATCTCGCAGATGAAGAAACTGAGACTCAAAGAAAGTGAAAGTGAGTGGTAGAAGAAGTGGTAGAAGCTGGTCCAGCATGAAGTAGAGATGCCTGGTCATCTCCCAAAGCCCCTCTCACGTTTGTGCAAAATGGGTCTCGGAGGAGAGAACCAACACAAATGAGTTCCCTGCCATGAACAGAAAATGCCATCCAGGCAGTAGGACAGGGAGAAAAGCCACCCAAACAATCATAATGATGAGGGTTAATATTATGGAGGTTTTCCCTTTGGCAGGTCCTCCTTGTGCTAGAAATGAATCAACTCGCATAACTGCACAGTAACAATTACGACCTCCCCTTCACAGGCATGTGACTGGCCCAAGGTCACATGTGGCCAGGACAAGGCAGAGTCTGGACTCACACCCAAGAAGTTCAGCTCCAGAGCCAGTGCCCTCCACCTCCTCCAGTTCCAAAAATATTCCGAGGGCAAGTCTTAACACTGCCCCTAAGTTCTCTGGGGTAAACGGGACCGTGACAGCACTGGGCCCACAGCACGGTATAAAAAGCTAACTGAGAAGATGGCTGCCAGGGCATACAATAAACTGTTGACTGCTGCATAATGGATGCCACCAATATCCCTGGGGCTTGGGTGGCATCGAGGGGCCATTTTTCTGTTGTTGAAAAGTCTAGAGAGGAGTTGATGTAGGTGGGTGGGAGGCCAAGCAGGTGTGTGGGACAGGGAGGCAGGGACCAGAGAGGACCAGAGCTGGGCAGGAAGGGCGGGTACAGTGCAGGGTGGAGACAGACGGAAGGTGCGCGGAGTGCAGACTAGAGGCCCCGGGGGATCTTGGGCAAGTCGCTGCCCCCTCTCTGGTCCCAGGTTCCTCATCTGAAAATAAAGTGGAACAGAGAAGTGGGGTGATGGAGGATGGGGTAAAGATGCCCCTGAAAACTGGCCTGTGGCACAGCAGAACACAGGAAACGGATATTGTGGTGAGGGTATGGCACACGGCCAGCTCTCCACAAGCTTCCCTACTGGAGAGTTGGAACTCCAAGTAAATGAAAATGCCCTCAGCCTCCTGACCTCCATCCCCTCCACCCCAAACGCACCCTTCCAACTCCCCAGATATCTGAGAAAATGGAACATTGAGGAGGTACCAGATGGAGAGTCACTGATCTACTCTGAGCCTCAGTTAACTCTTCTGTAAAATGGGGGCATGGAGACTGTGCCAAGGTGGTGGAAGGTCCCACTCTGCCAGCCTAGGTTTCCAGCCTTCAAGAGAAGCTTCTTTCTCCATGAGGTTATGTATTTCTCTGAGGATAAAAGCTGGGAGAGGGCAAGAGCAGGGCTAACTCAGTTCTTCCTAGGGTACAGCACCCTCCAGAGGGAGACAAGACAAGTGTCACGTGGCTGCTGAGAGGAGGATGAAGGGGAGGAGCTTCACCATCTCCAGTTTAGATTCTGGATTAGCTCAGGACAAGATGCCACTTCCTCCAGGAAGCACCAGTGAGTAACCTGGGCACTGACTAGCCGAACACATGGTAGCCACCCCGACCTCCTCCTCATCTCCAGCCCAATCCTGTCTGGGCGCCCCATCCTCGCACTCACACACTGGCACCCCTGCCCCGAAAGTCCATGTCTTCTACTGATGGACCGCATGTCCCTGCCAGGCTGACCTCTGACCCCCGCCTGAGGCCCACTAGAGAAACGCAGGAGTCAGGGCCTCTGTCCCCTTTTCCAATTTCCTTTTGCTTTGGTTTGACAGGTCCTTTGGTATGCTGGACTTCCAGGCTGGGATGAAGGGCAGCTCTCTCTGGAAGGAAAAAATAATTTGAAAAGAACACAAGGCAGGAAGTACAGAGCCCGTGTCCTTCTCCAGCCACATTCTGGCCAGGCTTTGGGACGCATCCTGTGACCCCGGGGGTCCCTCGGAGGCTCCTCCATTGTGTGAGGTTCCTGGTATGTGCAAACAACGAAGACTCTGCCACAGTAGGCTTACAAAAAGTGTGGCATATATTACATCTTAACATTTAACAATTTAATGCTTTAACACAAAAATTACAATGTAATATAATTGCTCTATTAACACGATAATTACAGGTTTATTTTTAATTAATTCATAATATGCTGCAGATGGTGTGGTCTGGTAATAGGACCAAGTGTTGAGTTATAGGATGAGCAGTTCCTTTTCAGCCTGCCGGGGTATCTCTGAGACAAGGAGAAATACTTCATTCGGAAATAAAGTCAAAAGCTGAGTGAGAGGATGGGGGACCCAGCCCAAAAGCCTCTCCTTCTCCTTCCTGGCTCCCACTCTGTCCATGACAAGCTCTGCCCTTGGATGTGCATGCTCCCCCGAGATACCACGAAATACAGACCAGGGAGGAAAGTTCTAGATTAACAGTCCAGGCTCCATTGACCAGATGAGAGACCAAGGCCCCATGCATCAGAAAGAGCACTGGATTTGGAGTCAGGAGAACCCATTTTTCAAACACATCTCTTTCACTTACTACTTACATGGCCTTGGAAAAGTCAGTTTGCCTTTCTGAGCCTCTGTTTCCTCACTTGTGAAGTGGGCACAAAGAAAGCCCACCTGGGGGAGCTACAGTGAGGTACAGAGCAGGAGACACAGGTGACGCTCCCGCTGGGCTCAGGTGAGGGCGGCACCTGGGCGCTAGCAGCAAAGCGGAGATGAAAAGCCAGTCCTGACGCTGATGTGGCCCCTCGCCTGGCTGGCACTCCGTCCACAGCTGAGCGGGAGCTGGGGTGCAGCACAGAGCAGGCCCTGACTCCGGAGCCCGCGAGAAGCCGTGTCACCTGGCATAAGTCATGCCCCCTCTGAGTCAGGCTTTCTCCCTCCAGCCATGACATGGAGGAGAGTTTGAGGTCAGGGGGCATCCCACCCCGCTGTGTCAGATCCCAGAAAAGTCATCTGTACTCAGACACCTCTGTCTATGCAGCAGGGAAACAATCAGCCAGGTCGGCCCTAGCCCTGGGGTTTAAGGGACATGCGCAGTGGGCCAGAGCCTGGTCTGAAGGTCCCCCCCAGCAAGTCTGACGGTGGACACAGAGACCTTCAGACCTGCTCCCAAGCAACCCCCCATTTCCCTTCCATCACAAAGCCACAGACCAAGCCCCAGGATTCTCAGAGTGTGGAAGAGGACAGCAACACCGAACCCCCAGCTCTCATCGGGTGGGGGCGGGGGTGGGGGAGCTGGGGAGTGAGACTCCAGGCTGGGGAGGAACCTTGGGTGAAGGCAGGTAGGAAGCCAAGAGGAAGCTGACGGTGCTCAGCAAAGAAAGAGGCTCCTTCCCCAGCCCCCAGGCACATGGAGTATGAGAAGCCCACCAGGGCCAGGAGCTGAAAACTTCACTCCTAGCTCTCAGTTCAATCTTCAGAGTGGTACCCTACATTCAGAGTGGAGCTCTCTGGGTTCACGCTGTCTTCTCCACCAATACTTCCTCCCTCATCCCCATGCCGCTGCTGAGGGGAAACTTCTAGAACACAAATCTGATGGTATATGTGGCCCCCAGCTTTGGTTCTCGTGCCGCCCCACTGTCTGCACATCAGTGAGTGAACCGTGGGGCTGGCTTCAGGGTCACCTGTCCCGGTCCTGGCTCCTCCCCATCCTTGTCACTAAGAGTGCAGCATCTCTGCCGTCCACACTCTACACCCTCAGCTCCCCAAGAAGACTTGTCTGCCTGCTCAGGTCAAATTCAGGCCTCTGCCCCTGAACAAACTTGCAGCCTAGCCCCTGGAGCCCTGTGTCCAAAGCAGGGGCCCACTTCCTCTCTTGGTGACTTGCCCTGGACACGCAGGCTTTTCGCTGCTGAGTACCTCGGAGGTCAGCCCCCTTCTCCCTGGGGGAGGGGACCTGGAAGCCCAAAGCCCTCAAGCAAGGAGGAAATGGATTCCACCCTTGGCCAAGAGGTACAGTGTGAGATAAAGCCCTTCGAAAGGGTTGCAGGGGCATCAGCATTCTGGGAGAAAATCCAGTTTCTGGGATGCCTGGGTGACTCAGTCTTAAGCGGCTACCTTCGGCTCATGTCATGATCCCAGAGTCCTGGGATGGAGCTCTGCATCGGGCTCCCTGCTCGGCGGGAAGCCTGCTTCTCCCTCTCTCACTCCTTCTGCTCCTGTTCCCTCTCTAGCTGTGTTTCTCTCTGTCAAATAAATAAATACACTCTTTTTAAAAAAGAAAAAAAGAGGGGTGCCTGGGTGGCTCTGTCAGTTAAGCATCTGCCTTCAGCTCAGGTCATGATCCCAGGGTCCTAGGATCAAGCCCCACATCGGGCTTGCTGCTCAGCTAGGAGCTTGCTTCTGCCTCTCCCTCTGTCTGCCACTCCCTGTGCTCTTTCTCTCTCTCTGCCAAATAAATAAAAAATAATCTTAAAAAAAAAGAAAGGAAAGAAAGTCCAGTTTCGGTCAGAGCAAGAAGATAAAGGGAATGTGGCTTCCAGCTGCCATCGTTCCCTAAGGACCCCCTCCCACAAGCCACCCACCTCACAGGGTTGCCCTTAGGGGGGACCTCTGCCATCCCCCAGGAGCCCAAAGCCCTGCTACAGGGTAGAATAGCTGTGGGGCCTCCAGGACAGACCCTAGCATAGGTTTCATCCCCCTGTGCTCCCCGCCCATCAGCACGCTGCTGATGCACTCTGTCCTCTGGGCTGGCCCAGGGCTTATCCCAGTGTGGTCCTGCCCGTGGCCTAGTCCATCCCAACTCCCACCGCTTCCCGCAGGCTCCAAGCCCTCCTGCCAAGTCCTCTGCAAATGCACTGCTTCTCCGCCTCTGCTCTGATGCTTCTCTGGGCCTTCTTGGTTCTCTGAGAACAGCGTTCTCCTACAGCCCTTTCAGTGATGCCTACTTTCTCTCACACCACATGCACCCTCTTACTTCCAAATGTCACCTCCCAGTAGTGTCCCTAGTTTCTTCCTCTAAGTTCTTGGAAGGACCAGCCGCAGACATCTGCTGCCTGCCCCCGTCCCCGCAGTCACAGACAGACCTCGTGCGCCGGTGAGGTGGCCACTCCCCCCACCCTCTTCCCCTCCATCAGCACCCTGGCACCAGGCAGTGTGTCCAGGAAGAGGATCTAGTCAATACACCTGTCAATTCTTTGATCTCCTCAATGCCAGTGACCTTTTCCTCCCTCCCTTCATATGCTCCTTCTCTGAACCTTCCCTCATCTCATCTGTGCCTTCCCTGAGATCTGGATCGTCAACATCTCTGAGAAGCCTCTGGCCTCACCTCCTCTCCTTCCACTTGGCCTACTCTCTGTACCCCATCCTGCAGGGCACAGAGCTCCACGAGACGCCCTTCCACGTTCTCTTCAGGGCAGCACTCCAGCTGTCCCAACACAGGTGCCCCCCGACCACTCGTCCTTTTTCATCTTTGCCACATTACCTGGCATGACCCTGGATATGGTCAAACCCAACTAGCCACCTGCTCTGTGCCAGCCCCTGTTTCACCCAATAGCTGAAAACCATGAAGGAAAATCAAGCAGTCATGACAGCTGGACCTACATCGTGCTGATGGGCACTCGAAACTGCCATCCTCTCCCACGACAGTCCCTGGAAAATTCACTTTGCCAATGTCTGAGACTGCTGTTTCCCACATCTCTCCTCAAATCTCTAACATGCTTCTCTCACCCCCGTGACCCTGTCTCATGTTTCACAGGAGAAAAATACACTCAGAAAAATAAAGCCTGCCTGTCTTCCCCACTGATTCCCTTGTTCTCACTGCATCTTAGCCCACCTACTCAGTCCTCCTTTCCATAATAATGCAGGGAGAGCCTTTGCTCCCATCTGTCACCAGCCTCCCCCACTGGGCTCCCTCCTCTTGCCAACTCAAAGACATCCGCTTCTACCATTGTCCCCATTCCTAGCTCTGCTGGAACATTCCATCACCACACAGACATGCCTTCACATAGCGTATCTGAAAAAAGCCACCAAGGGGGGGACCTGGCTGTCTCGGTCAGAAAAACATGCAACTCTGGATCTCAGGGTCATGAGTTTGAGCCCCACATTGGGTGTAAAGATTACTTAAATAACCAAAAAGAAACCCCAAACTTTAAAAAATCAATAAATAAAAATGCCACCAGGGACCCCCCATCCCTTCCTGCTGGGGGGCCCCATCTCTCTCACTTGCTTTCACAGAAAACTTCCTCCAAAGAGTTGCACACATTCACTTTTCCAGCTCCTCACCCCCTGTTCTTTCGTTGTTGCCACGTATCCACTGAAACAGCTGTGATCCGGGCCACCAATAACCCACACTTAATCAAAACCTGCCATCACTTCCCTGTTCTCGTCTCATGTAACCGCTGAGGAGTATTCCTCATGGTTGACGCCCCCCCAAAACTGTTGCTTTCCTTGCTTTTCTCCTTCAGGGCCACTCCTTACCCATCTCTGGTCCCATCTTCCCCTCTGCATGGGCCCTAAATCTGGGGGTGCCCCAGGCCCCTTATGCTACTTCTATGAACCCACTCTCCTCAGGGGCTCTCATCTACTCACACGGTTTTATCCATCATCCCTGTGCTGACCACTTTCACACATGTAGCTCTGGCTCTGACCATCCCTTTGACCTGCAGACTCACAGATCCCCCCGCTCATTCAGCATCTGCCCTCCAATCTCTGAGGCATCTCAAGCTCAACTTGTCCAAAAAGAATCTTCAATTTCCACTTTGAATCCATTCCTCCTCCTCCCTACAGGCCTTTTGTGTCTCAGGCAGTAGCACGTCCATCAACCAGTGGCTCAAATACCCCAAGAGATACCCTTGGGTACTTTTTTCTGTCACCCGGGACAGCAAGTCCTACTGACTCCTGCTCCTGAACACATCCCCACACTGAGCATTTACCCCGCTCCTCTACTGCTACCCCCTCACACCTAACCACCCGCCCCCGCTTCACACAGCGGCCAGAGCAAACATTCCCAATGTAAATGGGTCCCACTGTGTGCCCCCTGCTTAAACACCAGACTAAAACCGGATACCTGACCATGACTGGCAGATCGGGCTCCCCAGAGAAGACCCTATGATGGAAAACAGCATGCAGGAAATTTACCAGGAACTACACTCAGATTTGTGGCTGTGGGGAAAGATAAGGAAGCAGGACTGGTTGGGGGGGGTAAGGTTGAACCCCGATACAGTTGTAGCCAATCCTGCAGGAGCTCTGAGGTAGGGGTGGCCCTTCAGAGCCATCCCAGGCAAGGCAGTCAAGCCTTCTGCTCCCACCAGGACCAGTCACAGCTGTGGGCTATCTCCCCCCGAGGCATGAAGTGTCACCCTGTGTGGACCAGGCAGCTCTCTTGAGCTGACCACAGTTCTCAGAAAGGGTCCTAGTTGAGAGCTTCTTGCCACTGGAGGAGGAGGGCAGCCCAGCATCCCCTCCCTTTTCCATCTCTTCTACACAAGCGGTCTCACACTGCCTCCGACCCCTGTGCTGACACCTTGTAGAAGCTCAGTAAACCTCTGTTGGCTGGAGGTGTCTGTGTACTCGACATGCGCTAGGCGGGCCAAAACTGCCCTCCGAGGAAGTGTGTGATAAGCTCAGTGACTTCAGAACTGTATAATGCTGGTGAATCATTTAACCTCTCTGAGCCTCAGTCTGCAATTTGCTCATTTGTGTAATAGCATAAATGTTCGTTTGTGCGCCAACATTTACCAAGAGCTCACTGACTCCCTTCCTGTCCTGTCTTCAGAACTGTTTGGGGAATACGAGCTCCAAAGATTCATCCTCTGGGACCAGCTGACTTGTCGTCTCCCCTGTGAAGTCCTCCCTGGTCCTCGACCTCCCCGGCACTCCCTCCCCCACTAAAAGCCTCACCTCTTTCAGGTCTCCCAAGCCTTATGTTCACATCCCATGGCAGTGTTGTAGGCTCGAAATGCTGGTTTAGCTCTTGGCGCCATCAAGCCCCCCAGCCCCAACTCTCATAACAAATAGTTTATAATGGTTCCTTTACAATCTTGAAATGAAATTCATGGACAGTATAACCTACCTAGACATATAATTTGAAAATAAATCAATATAATGTCCTAGCTATAATAGAAAAGAAAAGTAAAATGAAGATCATTTATAATAAAATATGTATTTCAGTATGTAAATGTTCAGGTTTGGCTACACTGGAGGACATAGTGAAGAATCAGAGCCGTGTCCCCACATGCTGGATCACCGGAAGGGCCGCAGTCTCAAGCACAGCCCGACACTCAAGGATTGTGTCTGGAACTCAAATACCGCAGTGAGCATTGCCATAGGAAATGTGATTTTCCAAAAATGATGAATAACTGCTGGTAATGTTTCCAACAGAACAAAGTACGATCTCCCTTCAATTTGCACAGTAGTTGCATTCCTGGAAAATTCAGTGTATATTAAATCTGTGACACAAATGCTTTGTGTTTATAGATAGGACAAGGTTAGGTTCCAGGCTCCGATAATTATAGACAGGTTTTCACCTCCGTGAATGTCAACCAGGATATCAGAAAGTCACGCAGGATACGGGGTGATTCTTCACTGTGCAGGGCTATCCCACTGTTGCAGGAGTTTTAGCAGCCTTTGCCCTTCCCGGTCAATGCCAGGAGCATCTCCTACAGTAATGGTGACCATCAAAAATGCCCCCAACTTGTTCCCAAAACTCTCCCTAAAGGCTGGGGCTGTCCCCTTGGAGAACTTCTTATTTTTTAACATTTTATTTATTTATTTGTCAGAGAGAGCACAAGTAGGGGGAGCAGCAGGAAGAGGGAGAGGGAAAAGCAGGTTCCTTGCTGAGCAGAAAGCCAGATGTGGGACTCGATCCCAGGACCCCAGGATCATGACCTGAACTGAAGGCAGGCGCTTAACCGACTAAGCCACCCAGGTGTCCCCCACTGTGGAGAATTTCTGTTCTAGTTTATCTGTGTCTTTTACCCAACTATTAGCCACCAGAGGTCAGATGAACATGTTCCTCCCAGAACCTAGAAGAAGCTGGGTATGTGACAGATGCCCATTAAATGCTGACCACTGCCTCATTTCCCCACTCCTCAGCCTCCTGTGGCTCTTCCCAAATACTACTTACACCCAGGCTCTGTTTCAAGTATGACTGCGACCTCAAACCACCCCAAGATGGCTAGAAGTAGCAGTGGTTTCTTATTGCCTGATTCTGGGTAGGGAAGGAGGGGGCAGTTCCTCTAAGGTCGTTCGGAGTCTTGCTCGTGTGGCTACATTCAGCTGGAAGGTCTCTTCTGCTGGGAGGTCAAAGGTGACCCTACCCACATATGGAGCAGGCAGTGCTGGCTGTCGGCCAGAGAGACTCCCTTCTCCTCCTTCCGATTTCTCATTCTGCAGTAGCTAGATTGGCTTCCTCGCATGACACCTGCTGACAGTCCCCCAAGATAGCAAAACTGTAAGCTCCTCAGGCCTGCACCCCAGACACAAACGACACCGTGCTGCATTCCATAGGTCAAAACAAGTCATTGTCCATGCCGGGGTTGGGGAAACAGACTCCTCTATGGATGGGAGTTGTGGCAAAGGGGTGTGTGTACAGGGATGGGCAGGATTTGCGTGCATTAAACAATCCTCCACTTGGGGTCTGCTAGAAAAGGGGGATAGTCCCAGATGAAGGCACCAGCCAGACCAAGTGATAAAATGGGGGTGTGGAGGAGCTCTACCGGCAGGACAGGGTGGCAGATGGATGATGGCGAGGAGCTCTCTGGAAACACCAGCACACGACCCACGCCGCCAGTGCCACCTGGGGAGTGTAGCTGGTGGACACAGGCCGGGAGGTAAGTGAGACCTCCTTAGCATCTCTAGTTCCACCAACAACCCTGTTTCTTTCCACGAAACTACATAACTCACCTAAGATACAATGACTTAAGGCAGAACATAAACAGTGTGTGTCACATGTCCGTGGGCCTCTATAACTCAGGTTTGTCTCCAGGGGTAATTAAAACATCCTCTGAAAACAGTATGCCGTATGCCCGTGTCTAGTGAACCCACGGTGGCAGCCAGGGCTCCTCAGGACAGAGAAGGTGGAGGAGAAGGGGGAGGAGAAGGGGGAGGAGAAGGCGGAGGGTGCCGCCAGCCATCCTCGGAGAACTCTCTCCAACAGACCTCACAGCAAGAACACCCAAGTGCAGCAACTAGAGGAGTTCAGCGTCAGCAAGAACCCCTCTCAGTCCCAGGGGCCACTGTTGGACCACAGCCCGGAGTATCTCCTTTGCCCATGGATGGCAGAGAAGAGATGGAGGCAAGCCTGGCTGGGACAGAGACAGGATAAGGGTGAGATGGCCTTCTAGCTATGGTCTGCGTCCGAGTGAGGCTGCAGAATGGGGAGGAGTTGCTTTCTGTAGAAGAGAGAGGAAGAGACCTGGAGTCTTAAAGACCTACTGCATCAGACACTATGCAAGACACTTCATGCCCATTTTCATCCAATCTGTCCCCATTGTACAGATCCGGAAGCTGAGTGTCAGAGGCATGAAGTGCTATACTCAAAAGCATAAAGCCGTGACGTGGAGGAGCAGGGACCACGGGCTTGGGACTTCAAAACCCACGGGGGTTGTCTAGGGGGAGGGCAAGAGGCAGAAGTGTCTAGACAGCAGAGAAGCGAGAATGCTCTCATGAAGTGGAGAAACACATGAAGGTCAGTCCCAGAAAAGGGACATGTCCCCAAAGGCCAGCATCAGGCCAGAGAATAGATTCCAGTTTGAGATAAGAAAGAACGTTTTTTTAAAGAGTTTATCCATTTATTTGACAGAGAGAGATCACAGGTAGACAGAGAGGCAGGCAGAGAGAATGAGGAAGCAGGATCCCTGCTGAGCAGAGAGCCCAATGCGGGCCTCCATCCCAGGACCCTGAGATCATGACCTGAGCTGAAGGCAGAGGCTTTAACTCACTGAGCCACCCAGGCGCCCAAGAAAGAACATTCTAATAGACAAAATTGTCCCATTCTGAAGTGAATGGGCTGAACAAGAAGGTAGTAAGTTCCTCATCCCTGTAAGCATGTAAGCACAGGCTAGATGCTCACCACCGAAACTTCCATAGAAAATTCAGACATAGTTACTGCACAGTCTCTCCAGTCTCTTGAAGCTTGAGGTTCCCTGGAGTGGCTGGTCTGTGCTAGCCGAGTGCCCCTCAGGTACAGGGACAGAGCAGGGGTACGGGAAACTTGGTAAGTAATGCAGGGGCCTTGCTCCCCACTTCCTGCCCTGCCCAGAGTCACAAGATATCCTCATCTCAACTGCTGCTCCCCCGGCAGAGTTACTGGTTGGCAGAGGAGAGGGATCAGGAGGCCCCCAGCCCTACCTGCATGTTGAATGGCAACAAGTTAACCCCCTGACCTTTAATCAAAGGCTCAGAGCACAGTGGCCAGATGAATACAGCCCTTTCTCCAACCCTACTTACTCAGCAGCAAGTTCATGTGGTGGAAAGAGGTAGAAGGAGCAGAAACAGAGATGGAGGAGAGGGAACCAGAGCTTCAGGCACCTGGGAGGCCCCCAGCCTGGCTGAGCGAGGCCTGGCCTTGGTATTAGTGGGGAAGTGGGCCATAGCATCACTGCTCCCTAAGCACGGCCTCATGCTGGGGTTGAGCATGCTGGTGGTTCATGGGGCCATCTTGAGATTGGGGGGATCCTCCAGTCCACATCACCCTGTGTTCTCTCTGGGAGCTGCCAGCCCTAAAGGTGGAGGAAGGTAGCATGGATAGAACACCCCCACACTCAACCCCCAAGATGCTTCCCACCTTTGGTATTTAACTGGGATTGTGCCAGGCAAGGGAATGCCCAGAACACAGTGATCTAGGAGCCCTGTCAGCCCCTCTTCCTCCATCCCCTTCTCTCAGAAGAACTTAGGGGTGGCTAGGGTTCCAGGCCCTAAACTTCCCTGTTGGGAGGTGTGAGAAGCTCCAGGCTGAGAAGTGGAGATGGAGGAGACATAGACCTTACCCTACAAAATCTCCCAATGGGGGAGATGGAGTTCTGGGGTCAACAACCCAGTCTGAGGAAGGAAGACAAACACACGGAGATGGATTCCCAGAGGCTCACACAGGGAGAAGGTCCTCTGCCTTCTGCCCCACTGGCAGATGTGGGTGCTGAGAACAGGAGCATATATGTAGAAGGAAGGACTGAGAGCAATCCTGGGGCCAGCCCTAAGGAGGAGGTAAGCTTGTGGCTTTACTTCTTCCAGACGCTGCCTCAGAAGGCATTTCCCAGAGCACAGAAGTGCCAGTCTGTACAGTTGTGGGAGCCAAGAAGAAGCAGCTTATTAATTTAATCCTTAAGCAAATTTACAAAATTGTCAGTGGATTTGCAGGAAGCCAAGGGAAGTGGCTTCTGGGGGAGCTGGCAGCTACTACGGAGGGAGTGGCCAGGGAGGGAGGAGGCTGGGGCCTCACCGCCCCTTCCCAGCACCTCCTGGGGGGGGCCCTGCTTCTCTGCATTGCCCCAGTCTCTTCTTTAGGAAACAGAACCCCAACATTGGTCATGGACAACTTCCACCGCTAATAAAGATAATTCTCAGATACAGTGTAAGTGTTTCCAGAATGCTGGACACCGAACATACATTAACTCATTTTTTTTCTCTTTTTTTAAAATTTCTTTCAGATTTATTGAGGTATAGCTGACAAAACTAATCATATCATCTTCATAAATGAGGCAGGTGCTATTATTATCCCAATTTCATGAATGGGAAAACTGAGGCACAGAAAGCTTAAATCTCTTATGGCCCAAGGTCACATGGCTCATAAGTGGTAGAGAGAGGACAGGACCCGAGCCAGGCTGCCTGTCCCTGGAAGTCTGCACCCTTAACCTCTCTGCTTTTCTACCTCCCTTCTGTCTCCTGCCTCTCTCTTTCTTTTCCTTTTGGCTTCTGTCAGAAAGAGGAGAGACCAGGGAAGCCCAAACTCCTTCCCCCATATTCCCGGGCCTGGGGGACAAATACTTCCCATGCTGTCTTCAGGAACAGCACCTAGTGCCATCTGGCCGTCCCCCTACCTGGAAGCACTTCTGCCACTCAGGGCGAGGTCAACACATCTTGCACACCTCCCTGTCCTCCTCCCACCCCTACCATCTCTCAGGCCACTTCCATCCCCAGAGACGGAACCGATGAGAACCTGTGCAGCCCTTCAAGACAGGAGCCTCCTGAGAACACGGACTTGTGGCCACGCCCTACAGGCCAGCTTGGTCCTTGAGGAAGGCACACCCTCTCTGACAGGATCCCAGGCCTTGGAGTCTTACAGCAACTCCCCTGTTCACTTACTAAGGCCGGTGCCCAGCAGCCTTCCGGTTTGAAGAGAAGCCCTCTGTGAGCCAGCCCGAGCCAGCCCCAGCTGACTGACTCTCAGGCCCCCCCACCCTCCCTCCGCTACCAGTTAACCTGGTTGGGCGAGTTCCCTGACGAAGCACCAAAAAGAAAAAAGAAAAGGCCTGGCCAGTTGGCAGCCCCACCCCCGCCACCGTCCCTGGGTCCTGGGTCTGGCTGCAGCGCCTCTGCCCAACAGATCCCTCATTAGCATCTTAATGTGAGGAGCATATGCAATGAGGCATCAGAGAAAATCCCCAGCATTTAAATTCATTAATAGTCACTGGAAGTCTTCAGTGCGGAGGTGGAATTATCGTTAAACTGCTTTTAACTTCCCAGCTGTGTGCTAAACGTCAGAGGAGCCTGGCTCCAAGGGTTTGTGGGAGCTGGAGGGGTACTGCCCTCTGGGGGCTCAAGCTTAAGCCCAGGGATGCCCTGGCTTCTGGCCGCAGGGCTGTGTTTTCTAGATTCTGTTCAACATCCTAATGATGAGTGAAAAATTCAATCAACCAGCTGGCTTGTCCACTTAGGAACAAACAGCCGACTCGACTGATATTGATGTGGGCTGTGCGGCTCAGGTTAAGTTGTGTGACCCTGCTTCTCTCTGCTCAGCATCTGATGGATGATGGAGGAAATGTCTCTCCTCTCCTGGGCACAGCCTCCCCTCTGCTCAGCTGGACCCCGCTCACACAGCAGTCATCCCCTCCAGGGAACATTTCTGATGCCCTCCTCTCCCGGGCTGGGTTTAGTCCATCCTTTCTGTCTCCATCACCCCATGCACGCACTGTCCCCGTGCACAGCGCACAGTGCCAGCCATGACCTTGCTGAGCTGTCTTCTCCATGTGCCCGGAGGGCTTCATTCAGCCTCTGTGTATCCCAGAGCCTGGCCAGCAGCTGGTACAAAAGATATGCCACCCGGAGATTCACTGAATTAATTGATCGATTAAGTGTTCCTCTTTGCTGGCAGTGTCGATCACAATGCCTGATTCATTGTAGTTTCTCAATAAATATTTGCTGAATAAATGCTGAATGACAGGTAAGTGGTAGCTGTAGGGATAGGGTGAAGGCAAGGAGGTTAGGATTCAGGAATTCAATGCTTTATTCAACAAATGTCAATTGAGTAAGTAATCACCATGGTGGCAGTTAATATTTATATTGGGTTTCCAATCTGCAGAGCACAAGTTAACTCATTTCATATTAATACAACCCTGTGCAGAGGATTCGAATGCTATCCTCATTTTACAGATGTGAAAACCGAGGCACAGACTGTCTAAGCACCTTGCCCAAGGCTATGTGACCCATGAGTAATGGCGTGGGTACCTGAACCTGGCAGGGGGATGGAGCTAAGGCTGTCCAATCCAAGTAAATCATGAGCTGTGTGTGCAATTTTAAATTTGCTAAGAATCCCATTCCAAAAGTAAAAATAAGTTGGTGCCATTAATTTTGATAAGATATTTTACTTGACCCATCACAGCCAAAATGTTATCCTTTCAACATATAATCAATATAAAACAAAGTATTAATGAGATACTCTACATTCTTGTTTTCATTCTAAGCTTTTAAAATCCTGAGTGCATTTTAGAGTCACTGCAATTCCCAGTGCGGACTCTCAGTATCGCCTAGGGCTCCTTGGCCACACGCAGCAAGCGGCGGGCCTGCTGAAGGGCTCAGGCCAAGGTCTGGATTCTTAACCACTGTGCATGACTACCTCCACACACCTGGCATCTGGCACAGGGCTACAAACTGAGGACAGAAAGAGGAACCAGACACGATCCCTTCAAGGAGTCGGCAGTTTTTTAGGGAAGATACATGGGACCTGACAACACACTGTGGTGCATGGAGGTAAGGTAAGATGTGCCACGATGTCGGGGCACCTGGGTGGCTCAGTTGGTTAAGCGACTGCCTTGGGCTCAGGTCATGATCCGGAGACCCGGGATCGAGCCCCACATCGGGCTCCCTGCTCGGCGGGAAGCCTGCTTCTCCCTATCTCACTCCCCCTGCTTGTGTTCCCTCTCTGGCTATGTTTCTCTCTGTCAAATAAATAAAATATTAAAAAAAAAAAAAAGATGTGCCACGATGTGATAAGAGCGGTGCTTTAGAACTGGATGGAAGGAGCACCTGCCTGAGCCATGGGGGTTGGGGAGCTTCAGTTACGGCAAGCTTCCGGAAACCAGAGACCTGAAGTTTGAATTGAGGTCAGCCAGGTAAAGAGGCAGGGAGGAGCACATGCAAAGGCCCAGCACAGGGAGAGTGGACAGCAGATTCAGGAGCCTGCAGGCAGTCCATTCAGAACAGTGGAGTCAGGAATCTGAAGTCGGGGGGGGGGGGGGGGGG
>PITA01006451.1:60071-100261 GCA_004023965.1 Spilogale gracilis | reverse complement strand
GGAGAAGTGCCTCTTCATGTCTCTTGCCCATTTTTTGATGTGTTCATCTTCTTTTTGGGTGTTGAGTTTGAGTAGTTCTTTATAGATCTTGGATACCAGCCCTTTGTCTGTAGTGTCATTTGCAAATATCTTCTCCCATTCTGTGGGTTGCCTCTTTGTTTTGTTGACTGTTTCCTTTGCTGTACAGAAGCTTTTTACTTTGATGAAGTCTTGGAGCAAACAGCTAAAATCCCATGAAAACAGAATAAGGGAAATAAATGATGCCATGAAACGCTCCAATATCAGAATTATTGGAATCCCCAAAGGAATTGAGAGTGAGAGAAGCCTAGAAGATATTGTTGAACAAATCATGGATGAAAATTTCCCAAATCTGGGGAATGAAACAAATGTTCATGTCCTAGAAGCAGAGAGGACACCCCCCAAGATCAATGAGGCCAGAAAAACCTCCAGGCACATAATAGTAAAATTCTCAAATCATAAAACCAAAGAATATGTCTTAAGGGCAGCTAGGAGAAAGCGATCCCTTACCTATAGAGGGAAGACCACCATAGGAGGGATTCTTATGGAAGATTTGGGGCAGCCCAAAGGAGCAGCCTTTTCGAAGCTCATGCATGCTGGCCTTTATCTGCTGGCTCACTCCCTTGGTCCTGCAACTGCTCCACCTTCCCCCGGATCTCCTTCAGCTGCGTAGCTCCTGGGCCAGGTGTGATTTAGTGCCTGGATGAAGGGCTCTGACTCCAGCAGGACACACACCACCGAGGTTGTTAGAAGCAACAGGAACTGACATAGGCTCCGTCCATCCTCCCGGACTCCAGCCTGGGCGGCGTGCTCCTGCTAATTCTTGCTCTCCTTGACCTGACATCCTCTTCCCTTCCTGCCTGTCTGCCCTGTGCATTCTGAGTTCCCATATCAGGCTCAAAGACCACCCCCCCCCCCGCGACAGACACTGCTTCACTCGCTCCCCAGATTGCATAAGATCAGAGCCAGTAACAAGTGCCTTCATAGCTATTTATGGATATGGCTTAGTGGTTCTGCATCTCTGGTTGAATCCTGACTGATACACCCACCAAATTCTTGCGATTTCAGAACCAGAGCCCAGAACGTGGGCATGGTCCCTTGGATATAGGAGATTTGGCCAGAAGAGTTTCTATTAGCATCTGACTGAAGTTCTCCCCCACCCCACAAGAGATGGGAGGATGGAATTTCACAGGGAAGAGGGGAGGAATGCCAGATTCAAAAGCTGGAAAAAGAAGCTATAGGGCGAAAGTTGAGAACAGAACAAGAGACAACAGGAGAAAAGATTTCCCTCCTGTAGAGGACATCTCCAGTTTCCCTCTGACCAGCAACCATTATCTCTTTTGAGTAACAGTGCTCATATTTTCCTTTGGGGAATTCTTGCCCTGTGTTCAACCCATATAATTTAGGCTATGACCTCCTTTCCTAGCTTCAGGAATGAGCACATACCCCAAGCCTGGCCCATTGTACCCTAGCCACTGCCATTGGTTCTGGATGGGTACATGTTTAGGCTGAGTCTATGAGATATAATTCCGGGAACTCTGCTGATATTTTGTCTGGGTTATTCTCAGCCTTTTAATAGGATGTGAACCTGGAGTTGTCATTGTTTCTCCCAGGAGTGGGGAGTCAGCCTGAGAATGAGGCCAACATAGAAGCACACTGAGCTGGTAGAAGGACAGAGATACCCTCCTACTGTTGTCCTCTGAGCACCTGGATCCAGCTATGCCTGAAGCTAAATACATTTTAGTGTACCAATAAGTTCTGTCTCCTTTGTTGTTGTTCTATTTAAGTCCACTTGAGACCGGAGTTCTGACACTTGCTGCAGAGTCAACACTAATAAAGTGATCCCTCAGTAAAAGAACTTGTTTACATCTGCCTCACATCTTAGGTTTCTTTGATTTGGGGGGAAATTCAGGAGGCTGGAGACACTGTTAACAAAGGCAGCTAACCTTACCGAGCCCTTACTAGGTGCCAGGTACCCTGGAAACACTACAGGTATCTCAATGTGCTTAGAAGTACCCCACGAGGAGGCTGCCACAATTGCCCCCATGCTTTAGATGCGGCATGACAGCTTAGACGGCCACCTCCCGGTTATGCAACAAGCAAGAGACATCAGTGGGAAAGGAATGGCAGTCGTTTTGTGACAGCAGACCGAGAGGACTCCCCAATAGTGGGAGATGGAAAGGTGCTAGCCCGACTGCACCAGTACAGGCTAGCTGTCCCGTTTCAAGAGCCCATTTATGATTGCTGTGACAATGATGCCTATGGGCTGTTCTGGCTGCCCACAAAATACATTCCATGTGGGGGCCACGAGCTCCTCCCTTCATCGTTGTAAGTAACATCAGACAAACCCATTCTCCTGTGTGGCCATGAAATGCAGAGCTCTCCAGGTCTATTTTCTCGTATCATGCTCTCATCTGACCTGTGGGAGGTTGACTCTTAAAACCCCAGTCTTCATCACTAACAAGAAGCACATATGGAAGAGACGGAATTGTCATCTCTGCCCCACAGCTGTGTACAATTTGCACTGCACATCTGGTTCCCAGAGTCTGATGGGAGAAAGCATGAAAGAAGCATTTCCAGGGACATCCCATCCCGCACTGTGGGAGGAGCTCTGTGTGACTTGTGCTTAGGTTCAGACCCAAATGTCCCGCCCCGCCCCAGACCCTGCTTGGGCCGCCTGCACCTGCAGCCACATCTCCCCGCCTCCCACCTTGCTCTCCACTCAGCCCGGCTCTCTCTTGGCACAAGACTTTTGCATGTGCTGTTCGTTCTCTCTGAAACACTCTTCCCTGCAATTTTTATCTAGTTAAATCCTCTCATCCTCCAAGTCTTTGCTCAAATTTCAAGTCCCCCAAAAAGCCTTCTTGGAGCCCCGGGTATCATATGCTGTCTTCTAAAGTTACTTCATGACACTAACTTCTGTGGTTATTTCAGTAAACTGTTCACTCCCTTTAAGGACATAAACTCATCCTATGAGGGGACCGAACAGTAGCATGCTCACGAATGGGTAACAAGCAGCTCTGGGGTGTTAACCTTAAAAGTAAAAGTTATTTCACCAGCAAACAATGGGTTTATTTGGGAATAGCAGAGATTGCAGTTTCAAATATGTATTGGCAAAACTATAAGCAAGTTCAGAGAACAAAGGAGAGGAATATTATTCTGGCGGTTTCTCATTGGCTGAGTTGCTGAGTTGTCAATTTCTTGTAAAAGATTCAATGTACATCTTCTCCTGTTAGGACCTCTAGTTGGACATTCTTTCCTTTGGGAAATCTCCCCTGGGGTCTGTAATTGACAATTCTTCCTGAAAATGACCCTGAGTGGTTCAGTTTCCCCTTTCAGGCTCCCACCCGATTTTAGTGAGGTTTCATTTTATTAATTTTCAAAGGGTAGGGGGACACTGATTGATAGCTCTTGATGATTTGTGTGTCCTGTCTCAAGCGATCATGTGATTTCAATAAAAGTTGCTGAACATTTTAATACCTAACTCCTGCTGGCTGGTAGGAGCCAGCTCCAGCACCCCACTGCTGCTGACAGCCCCAGTACCCAGGACAGGTCTGTTGAATGAGTGAGTGAATGAATGAATGAATGCTGAAAGAAATTAATCCTACAGAAATAGCTTCCCCTATTTGTGCCCATTCGTAGCACACTTTAATCAGCCCACTGAAGACTTAAAAAAGAAAAAAAACCCCCAAAACTCTAATGTTTTCATCAAGCAAAATGTATTCACCATAAAGGAATATTCTTTGGGTCCCACTTTTTCCTGGTGTTAAAACATCCTTTCTTGCCTGTAATTAAAGCTTTGCAGACTGTGAGTAGTGACTCATTAGCAGTTTATGAGATCAATTTAGAAGGTCATGACAAGCGTCTTTTAACTTGAGAAGAGAAGACAGATTTCAGAGTATCAGAATTTGTCCTGGGCTGTCAGGAAGTACTGTTTTGGGAAACTTCTGTTGTGAACATGTGTTCGTCCTGACTTGTGATATAAGGTGACTTTTTGGAGTCAAGAAAGTTTGAAAACCACTGGGATTAAAAGCAATGCTTTGCCTTTTTTTTTTTTTAATTAACAAACTTTATTTTTAAAACAATTTTAGGTTTTGCAGCAAAATTGGGTGAAAAGTACAGAGATTCCCCCATAAAATCCCTATCCCCCACAGACACAGCCTGCCTGTTATGAACATCTCCTGCTAGAGCAGTCCATATATTACAATCGAACCTCCAACAACACATCGTTATCACCCAAAGTACAGAGCTTGCAATACAGTTCACTCTTGGTACCGTACATTCTCTGGGTTTGGATAAACGTATGACATATACCCAACAGTGTCAGATTGTACAGAGTAGTTTCCCTGTCCTAAAATCCTGGATGCTCTGATTTTTATTGCTGCCTAATATCCCATTGTCTGGATGTACCGTGGTTTACTTATCTGGTCACCTACTGAATAACACCTTAGCTGTTTCCAAGTTTGGGTAGTTATAAGTAAAGCTGTCATAGACATCAGTGCCGATTTTTGTGTGGACACAGTTTTTACCTCCTCTGGGTAAACACCAAGGTATGCTGTTGCCAGACTGTAGGGTGAGAGTAGGTTTAGTTTTGTTAGAAACTGACAAACTGTCTTCCAAGGTGGCCGCACCATTTTGCATTCCCAGCAGCAAGGAGTGAGTTCCTGGTGCTCCACATTCTCGCCAGCATTTGGTGATGTCAGTATTCTGGATTTTGGCCATACTAATAGGTATGTAATGGTATCTCAGATTAACAGTTCCCTGATGACATATGATGTTGAACATCTTTTTACAGACTTATTTGCCATCTGTATATTTTCTTTGCTGAGATGTCCCTGTAGATCTTTTGCCCATTTTTTGATCAGATAGCAATGCTTTTTCATTTAGTAGACTTGTTTTGTTTTCCATGCACTTACTTGCAACTTTTTTCAAAAGCAAAAATACCATATCAGACTTCATATTTTTGTTGCACATTTTACTAGTTTCTGAAAGAAAAAATACCAAGGAAAAAAACCAACAACAATCTGGCTTTGCCAAGACCTCAGGGACCAAAGAGTTAAGTCCACTGAGTTCTGAGAGATGATAGATGGATAGATAGACAGATAGACAGATAGACAGACAGAAGGATAGGAAGGTGTCTGGCTTGGGGGCCAGGGAACTTTTATTCTGGTTTACCCCTTCCCCCAGTCCCCGACAATGCCCCTGGTTATAGGTGTTTATCCCTGAGTCATGGGACACTGTTCAATCTGGCTGCCCCCACCTGGTGACAGCATGAGCAGGACAGGGAGCATGATGGGGCTGAGGCTTGCTGTTCCAATCCTCCCTACATGCAGGGGACAGTCCCTAGCTGGTGCTTACGAATGGAGGTAAGGGGTGGGGGAGGATGGCAGATAAAAGCAGACCCAGGCCGTTGGTGGAGTCACAAGTCCTGCCACGAACCCTCTCTAGATTGTAGCTGGATGAACAAATTATATTGTGAATGACTTTCCGTTTGCTGCCTGGAACCTTGCACTGGACACTTCTATCTGCATGAGTTCATTACACCCACCCCACAGCTGTGTGCGTCCACGTGTGTGCGCATCCATGACGAGGAGCAGAGAAGTGTGGTGGTGCAACAGCAAGCTGCGTTTTCCAGAAAGAAACAGCTCCAGAAGAAAGAGACGCCTTGGGCAGGATCACATGGCCAGGAAGCCACTGTCATGGCTGGAACCTCAGCCCTGGAGAGTCACATAGAGGTAACTGCGGTGCCCAGCTCCCACCCAAAGACTTCATGACAACCCTGGGGTGGCAAGAATGAGACCATAGTGGCTGAGCCTTATGGGGCACCTTTGTGAGCCAAGCTCCATGGGCTCCGTGTGCTTTCGTTAGGTTGTCTTCAGAGGGTGTGTCTATTGTTATACCCACCTTACAGAGGAGGAAATCGAGGCACAGAGAAGGCATCACCACATTGGAAGGAGCAGACAGGGAGCATAGCTGAACACTGAGCCCTCTGAGCAGGTGCTCAGGGAGAGGAGAGCAAGCTTCTGTTGCGGGGGTTTAGCCCCCAGCGTAACAGCTGTGACCGCAGCAGCCTCACAAACATGAAAGTTGCGGGGGAGGGAAGGAAAGCAGGGTGGCACGACTTGGAAGGGGCTGTGGGGCAGGGGAAGGGAACTCCCTTGCGGTGGTCATGGAGGGCTGCTCAGAGGAGGGGACTTGGCTGAGATCTGAGGACTAAGAAGGAGCCAGGCTTGCTGAGTTCTTGGGGAAGGGTGTTCCAGGCAGAGAGAACACCAAGCACAAAGGCCTCACCATGGGAACAAGTTAGGTGTGTTTGAGGAACTGAGAAAAGGAAGTGAGAATGAGAAGGCAGAGAGGGCGGGGAGAGGCTGCGGAGAAGGAGGGAAGCTTCCGAAGGGGAGAGGTGTCTAGGCAGCTGCAGGAGCCTCAGGAGTGGAGGGAGGGATGTGGGGCGTGGTCTCCAAGGCAGGGTTCAGTGCCAACTTCTCCTCCTGGCTCCCAGTCCAAACACCTCTCCCCCGCTCTCCACTCGGGCATTCTGCGCTACTTCCCCTGCAAGAGCTATAGCCCAACCAGGGCTCCCCCATCACCACAGGGCTCAAGGGTTCCTTCTGAGCAGGAAGACAAGGCTCTTGCCTGCAGTCCTACATGCAGACATTCATCCATTGATCCCTCTGTCCACTCACCCATCAGACGTGGATTCATTGCAAGTCTTTTGCTTTTGCAGGTCCCTTTGCCTGAAAAAGTCTTTTGTCCTGAGGGGCTCTGCTTCCAGTGGCGCCTCTTCTAAGATGCCTTCCCTGACCACCCCCAGCTAATTTAGCACCTTATCACCCTGTGAGCGATTGTACTGCTCTTCATGATAAAACAGGATAGGCTGGTGCTCCCAGGGGAGCTCTCTCTACATGTAAGAGATATATTTGCCCTTCTCATTTTCTTTTTGGAACCATCCTTCCCTTCTCTTTGTCTGCATGATTTGTTTGTGTCAACCACGTCCCCACTCTCCAGAAATGAGCACATCATCCAGGTAAAGCCAATGAGAGATAGTTGCAGGACTTTTGCTGGAGCTCTTGGAAAGCTAAGCTTTCTTCTGCCCTGGTTGCTTACCTGGTGGGTTGCAAGGTTGGAGATGCTGGGGGAGGACAGGACCTGCTTGAAAATGAAATCAAGATTAAGGGAAGAAAAGGTGAAAGAAGGAGTGTTGCATAGTCCTGCGTGAATTGTTTGAGCACCTGGATTCAGCCATACCTGAAATCCAAACTCCCCCCTGGACTTTTCAATTGTAAGAACCAATACGTTCCCTCTGTGCTTAAGCTAGTTTGGGTTTCAGTAGCAGCAGACAGTCTAATTGGTAACAAAGTCTTAAAGATATGCAGGCAGTCAAACTTAGGTACTTTCACCTTGAGGGACGTAGGCGGGCACTTCCCTCATTCAGAAGCCACGTCCCCTCTAGAGCCTCCTTTCCTACAAAGCTTGAGTAGTTCACTCAACCCGAGGGAAAAAAGCAGAATCCAAGTGTGAGGCCAGATGTGGGATGACTACAAAATCAGCCACGTGACCAGCAGCAGGAACTGGAAATCTGCATTATTAATAAGCAAATCCATTTTCTTCCCTCTTCTTAGTGGGCTGAGCCCTGATTTTATGAGCTTATTTTTATTAACTCTGTCCATGTGTTCAAGGAAAGTATGTAAGCCAGTCACAGTTCTCTTGTCTCCTGGTCAGTGACTGCTTCTGGAAGAAGCTGTGACTAACCACTTCCCAGTAGACTTAGCCTCACACGTGGGGGTTCCTGGGGTAAAAATGGTTTTGCTCTTAAAAATGTAGTGCAAGGGAAAGAAACTTCCCTTTTCTGCCTCTTACAGAAAGCACAGCCATGTGAGGAGGCACTAACTGACCTCGGATCTGACTTTCTCAAACTCTTCATCTGAAGCAGAATCATGACAGACTCTGTGTCTGGCTTCCCTCCTCCATCCATGTGGGAGAAAAAAAGTGGGTGCTAATCACCATCGACTGGTTTAACAAAGAAAAAAACTGATAAATATTTAGCCTCTGGCGATCTAAGTATTATTCCCAGGGCAACAAATGATTAAGTAAGACAGATGAGAATTACAGATTTTGGAAGGTTAGAGCTTGCTTGAGAGAGTATTTACAAGAGGAATTTTATGATGCCGGGAGTGTTTGATTTTTCTACAGTTGCAAAGAAAAATCATTTTTCTACTTATCTTTCTGCAATTTCTTCGACCAGCACTTAGAAGAGCCTGTAAGTACCAAGAGTGAAATCAGAGAGGCCAAACACTTAAAACAGAGGGAAAATGGGCAGAGTAAGATTTTAGCAAAGGGAACTGTAAGGTTGTAATGTTTCACATATGTAGGTAATGATGGCTGGAACTGTAGCAGCCATTTTGCTAGCTTGAGGCTCCCGACATGCAAGAAATCTTAGTCCATGAGAAATGCAATGACCCTGTAGAATCTCTCTATCCTGGTGAGATTCGCAAGATTTTGCAAAATAATAAGTCTTTTTTTTTTTTAATATCTGGCATCTCTTCTTCCCTTGCTTGCATCCCCAGAGTGAGGGATGCAAAGGAGACGGCAAGGGAACTTCAACAGTACAGCCCGTGCAGTGCTCAAACCATTGCCTTCGCCAGGCATGGTCCTGGTTGTCCGCACAAGAGCCCCCCTTGGTCCCTCTAGGCCCAGTCACTGCTGGCATCCTAGTGATTCCAGTTCCCTTATTCTGCAAAAGGGCGCAATAATTGGTTTTTGGTTTTTTTGTTTTTTTAACTCTAACCACCAATTCATAACATTTAGCTCATAACATGTCATCAACCCTGATAATTTAGCAGGAACGGTAGAAAAATACCAGAACCATGATCACCTTTGGGAGTGGGGCGGGGCTTACCTGGGCAGGGTAGCCTTGCGGGGTGATGGAACTATTCTTTCCCTGAATTGGCGTTGGTATGACGCGTACGTGCACCAGTCAAAACTCAGCTGTATGTGTTTAAGACACACATTTCATCGTATGCAAATTTTACCTCAAAAAAGAACTGCAGACCTTGCATTCCAGTTAGTGATGTGTGCATGCTGAAATGTTTAGGAGTTTAAAGTGCTGATGTCTGTTTTAAAATCCTTCACTTGAACTCATTAAAAAACCCAAGAAATCATATGGTTGATGAATAAACAGAGGACAGACTGATGGGTATGTGATAAAGCAAATGGAGAAAAACATTAATGATCATAGAATCTAGATGATGGATACATGGGGTTATGGTAAAATTCATTCACCTTCTCTGTACATTTGAAAGTTCTAATTCAGGGGCGCCTGGCCCGCTCAGTGAGTTAAGGCACAGCTTTCAGCTCAGCGGTTCCTGGTGGGGGCTCTGCACTCAGTGGGGAATGTGCTTGTCCCTCTCCCTCCCCCATGTCCCTCCCCCCACACTGTCTCTCTCTAATAAATAAATAAAATCTTTTTTTTTTTTTTTTTTAAAGAAAGTTCCTTTACTTCAATGTTGGTGGTTGTGGGAGAGAAGGAGAAGCCCACGGAGAATCAGGAAATCGGGTCCACTGCTGCGGCACATCCTCCGAATTGTGGTGGCTCAAAGCAGGCAGAAGCCTGGATCTTTCTCTGTGATGGCCCAGCGGGCCCTTCTCTCCCACGGGGCTGCCCCCAGGGGTGCGGTCCTCAGTGGTGGCCCTGCACCAGCCCACAGTCTAGGCCAAGGAGGGAAAAGGCCAGGAGACATGGAGATCTGCCTGGGTTTGAGAGTTACAAAGATAACTAATAGAGAAACCAAAAATGGTGACAGTGATAATTATAATAACAAGAGCCAACATCTGCCCTTCACTGGGGCACAGCTCTGCTCCAAGGGCTTTACGGGAATATATCCACCTGTTCCTCTCTAGCTCTCATTTATGGATGTGGGAGCTGAGGCCCAGGGAGGGGTGTCATTACCTTGGGGGGGGGCTGATGTCAATAGAATCCTCACCCCCCCCAACACCGGGGGAGGGGCAGGAAGTCAACGGGGAAGGGCTTTGTGGGTAATACTGATGAATCAGAACCCGGAGGCACCAACATCTTGTTGAGAGATGGAGAGATTGTGATGGAAAGGTGCCGAGCAGTTGTGACAGTTGCCTGCCTCTGGAGGGAGGAGGTGGTGGAGGGTGACTCCCAGGGTGGCCAGTGCCGTGGCCCCAGCAGGAAAGGAGGGCTGAAGCCATGGATCTGGGAGTCTGGCAGGCTCTGCTCTTGAGGTCCCAAGCATCTGCACAGCTCACAGATGCGAGCAGTCCCCCCAGGGATGGTATCTGGGACGCAGGTCCGCACGATCCAAGGCCAGTGGAGGTTTGGAGGCTTCGGGTGGAGCATGAGGCCGGAGGCTGGGAGTGGCCCACGAGGGCACAACCACGAGCCTGAAGACAACAGCATGGAAGCCTGTGCTCCCGGCCAGGTGCTGTTCTGAGTGTCACAGGACCGACAGCTGGTTCCAAACTCGGGTTCTTCGACTGCTCGCCACTGGAAAAATCAATCCTCGGAAAGGTTGCTTTATTCAGGGAGCCAGCAACCCGGGAAGACAGCGGACAGAAGTCTCAAGACTGTGTCTGCCCGTCCAGGGGGAGCTGGAGGGTTTTCCCGGGGAAGCTTCGGGAACAGGGAGGGGGCCTACGTGCACGAGAGGCGGGTGCCCGGTGGCTAGCTGTCTCCAAAGTGGTTAGGCCTTATCTCCGTGGAAAGTTTGGTCTTTCATGCCTGAGGGCCAGTGAAGCACATCATCACCTCAGCTGACTCGATCCTCCCAACCACAAGGATGAGGAGGGGACATGGAGGCACAGGGCGCGGAGATCCCAGGAAAGGCCATTGCCCTGGGGAATCCCATGTGACTTGGCGGCCCCAAAGGACCCCTGCAGATGAACACCCAAATAGCAGATGCCCCCAAGGGTGGACAGTTACCTGACTCATCTCCGCTGTCCTGGCTTCAATCTCAGTGGCAGGAGCCACAAGATCTGCTTGGACGTGCTGAGAGCGTTGGTGGCTGGGGGGACACAGCGTGGAGGAGCCAGTGGGCATTCGCCTCCATCTGCAAAATGGCAATAATTCGGGCATTTATTAGAGAATCCACTGAGGTCGGGGAGCTTCCGTGTGGGGAGAAGTCGGGGCACAACAGACCCTCTCTAATGCCAGCTATTGTGAGCGCTGTGATTATTGCCTTGATAGAAGGAGAGGAAGGTTGGGAGGAAGGAAGGAAGGGAGGGAGGGAGGGAGAGAGGAAGAAGGAAGAGGGCAAGCACGCAGGAAAGAGAAACAAGAAAGAAAAAAACATTTTCACATTCACGAGGAAAGAAGGGAGTGAGGAGGGAAGGGAGGGTGCAGAAGAAGAAACCGGAGGCAGGTGGAATGTTCCCAAAGATTCCCACGAACAACTGGGCAAAGAGCTTTGTCCTTCATGGGGTAGATGACAGGGTCCTGACCACACCGCCGAGGAGGTCTGCCGAATGGATTAAGAGTCCTCCTGGATCCGTTTCCAGCCCTACTATGTCCCAGCTGAGGCGATGAGCACCTGACCTTCCTCCTCCAAGCCTCAGTCTCCCTCTGCCCACAGGCTGCATGAGAGGCTGATGAGCCCATGTAGCGAAGCATGCTCGCTGTGTTTGCTGGGGGACGGGTGGCCACGCCCAGATTCCGCTCATGGGATGTCATTACACTTACCCAGTTCTCAGCTGGCTGACAAATCAAAAGGATATAAATAGCCATGTTTGGTTTCTCATAAATGCATTAAAAATGACTTGGCATCTAGCCCAGGCTCCCTGTCAGGGTGGTGGGCAAGGATTGTTTTGCAGAGATCTAACGGGTGTCAAGGTCATGGGCTCAGAAGGAGCTCCAGCTGCCCAGTGGCACCAGGAGTTGTCTCGACAAGCCCATGCCCTCCTTGCCACGGCTCACACTGCCACTCTGGGCCCTGGCAAACCCCGCTGGGTGACTCAGCCCTCTGGCCCAGCCTGCTTTAGGTCAGTGTGTTCACAAGTGGGTTTTGGGAATGCTATGCCAGGCAGCAGGTGGAGGGGAGAGCAGGGAGAGGCAGACACGGCGAGGGGACAGACTGGGCTGTCCTAGGGCCTCCCTCCAACTTTCTGCATGAACTTCTTGGAGGCTGACCTCACCCCTGGCTCAGGAGGGGGACCCTGGGGGCAGAAGATACAAAT
The DNA here is from genome assembly GCA_004023965.1 of Spilogale gracilis. Classification (NCBI taxonomy): domain Eukaryota; kingdom Metazoa; phylum Chordata; class Mammalia; order Carnivora; family Mephitidae; genus Spilogale; species Spilogale gracilis. Next base: position 88,048 of record PITA01006451.1, on the reverse strand, counting down.
TCTGGACTCCACTGTCTGGGTTCATTTCCTGGCTGTCCCACATGTGATCTTAGGCATATTTACCCCATCAGTGCCTCAGTTTCCCCATATGCAAAATGAACATAATAGCAATGCCTCCCCCATAGGGTTGCTGGAAGTTTTTAAATGATTAAGTGGATATTATTACTATTGTTATCTCCTGATGCTCCAAACATGTCAGGCACACAGTATCTGCTCTGACTAGGACTTGCTATTATTACTACTTTTCTGTGAAGTGGTTAAGAGCAAGGACTCTGCAGCAGCCTGGTTGGGTTCAGCTCCCAGGCCAACTACTCATGAGCACCTGGATCTAACTGTGCCTGAAGCCAGCCCCACTCCTGGACTTCTCCATTTCAAGAGCCAATACACTCCTTGTTAGCTTTAGCAACTTTGCTGGGATGTCTGTTACTTGCAGCCCCATGGGTTCTGAGTAATACAGAAGGCTCCTGGGAGCTCAAATAACAGAGAGAGGAGATATCTGAGGAGACAGGGAAGCTAAGGAAAGGAACAGAAGTGATACAGAAGAGTTAGCGTCCTCCTCCTGGGCTAGAATCCCGGCTGCATTCCTTACTGCCTCTGAAAAAGTGATTACACAGGGGATGCAGTCTTTCACTCCCTGCGTCCCTTCTTACCGAGTGACTTTGCTATTCGTGCCATCAAGAGATGAGTCTATTTCCCCACCCTTTGAATCTGGGCTGACCTTGTCACTTCCTTTGGCCATGGACAGAGTGATGCCGTGTGCGTTCCAAGCTTAGGCTTCAGGAAGCCTATGCAGCTTCCGCTGGCTCTCTTGGACCCTTGCCGTGACCTTGCAGATACATCCAGGCTAGCCTGCTGGAGGGTAGGAGACTGAAGGTTCCCCAGGCAACTGCCACCCAGCCCCCAGAAGCAGAGCCACCCAGCTGCTCAGAGCTGACCACAGATCCATGAACGAACCCAGCCAAGATCTGAAGAACTACCCAGCTGAGCCCAGCCTAGGTCACCACCCTACAGAATGGAGAGAGAAATAAAGGATCGTTTTATCAAACCACTGCACTTCTGTGGTTTCTTATGCAGCAGGAAGCAGCAGATACACCTCATCTAACCCAGCCTTGCCCAGGGGACTTCCCAAAACCTCTCCTTTAAGGTACATGGCAAGCCAGGCCCCCTCGGCCCCAGTCCCTGGTCAAGTGCTGTCTCAGCCGGGGGCTCAAGAGGCCTTGCAGCTTCTGTTCCCTTTATTGGACCCCTTCCACCAGCTTGCGGACAAGCCTGGCTCAGCCTCCTGGAGGTTGAGCGACCATGTGGAGAGCCCAGGTGCCCCAGCTGATGCACCTGCTCCAGCCTGGCCAGCTGACCCCTGCCCACAGAAGACATCTCAGCCAAGACTGAGGACCCAGTGCAGCCCACTGCTGATCAGAGAAGCACGAACCCTCTCCAGACCTGTAAGCAATCATATATCCTTACTTTTTTGGAATCTCTGATTTGGGAGGATGTTTTATTTTGCCGCCATAATTGATAGAAGAAGTTTGTATCAATAGGCGAGTAGATTTACCATTCTAGCTCTCGGTGTCCTGTGAAAAATAAAAATCACTTGGGATGGAACATGAGAAGGCCATGAGCTCAGGATCCTAAAGCTTTTGGCGCAGGGCCTGGTGGAGAGGGAGTACTCAATTAATGGAAGTTGGGAGGGAAAGTGAAGGACAGAGAGACCACTGACCACCCCCCCACGCTTTGAACCTCCCTGCCTTGTCTGGCCAGCTGTGGATTATTCCAGACAGGACCCATAGCCCACAGATCTCCCAAGCCTTTTATCCTTTAGTGCCACCAACACAGAGACCTTCCTCAGAGGTAGGGCTGAAACCCTTGAGTAGAGGTGCACTTGGCCCCTGAGGCCATCCAGGAAAAGTAGCTACACAACAGTTACAAGTTCTAGACTCACACCTTGGTTCTGACCAATCTCTGCCATTTACCTGCCATGTGACCCTGGGCAATCAAGGCAGCCCTTCTGAGCTTCCATCACTTCCCTGTAAAATAGAGATAATTGTACCTACCTCCCTGGCTGATTGCTCATTCATTTCTTTTTTTTTTTTTTTAAGATTTTATTTATTTATTTGACAGAGAGGATCATGGGTCATTCATTTGCGAGTGGGAGGTACAGTATCCCTGACATCATGGAGCTCTCAGTTCAGTGGGTAAAGAAAACTATTAACCCACCAGTGACAAAAGCAAGTGAAAAACTGCGAAAGTCACAAGGGTTTTGGAAGGACAGGCTGGGTTACGCTGCAGGAACAAACATCCCTCGACTTACGGCCATCTCAAGTAATGTGGGCTCTGCACAGAGAAAAGAGGACGCGAGAGTATCTTGCTCTGAAGTTAAGTGCTCTAGCTTGGAAGTGACTTGGATTACTTCTGCCTGCATCTCACTGCCCAGAGCTGGGTGCAGGCCCCACCCAAATCTTTGGAGGCCATGCAGCACCATCCTACCCTGTTGGAAGTTGGACAGCCAGGGAGATTTAGGGAATAGTACTAGGGACCATTCTGAACATGTAAATGTGGTCAAGAGGCTTCCAGGAAGGCAAGGATGTCTGAGCTGAGGCCTGAACAATACAAGGGTTAACGAAGAGGAGGGGAAAAGGAAGGGCTTTCTAGAAAGCGGGCACAGCACGGGGAGGAGGGTAAAAATCAGGAGTGGATTAAAGGCAGCCAGTTTGGCTAGAGCCAGAGATGGCGGGACATATAGTGGTAGACGAGAAGTGTGTAGCAGCCCACTGGGGTGGACATGGTAGGCTGTGAAGGTAGTTGGTCTGATTCTAGGGGCAAGGAATGGCCATTGCTGGGGCCTGAGGCAGATGAAGGGTGTCCTAGATTTGCTTGAGAATTCAGGGAGACCATGGGCAAGGACTCTCATGAGGCCAAAGAAGTGTGCCCTGAGCTGTCGTGGAAGTCTGTGCACCGCCTGAAACTCTGTGTCTCTTAAGACTATGCAGATTCAAAGTTTTATTTTTACTTAAAGATAAGAAGAAATGACTGTTTTTTGTCTGAACAACAACAACAAATGAGGAGTATATATACATTTTAGGAATTCAGAAATGTTAATTTAAATATTCCCTCAGGTCAACCAATTAAGATAAGAAATCAGAATTATAGACATTTTTAGGGGTTAAAATTGCTTCAGAAGACACAGCCACAATCTCTGAAGCTTGGATTCTGGCAATAATAGGCCAAATGCTCACTCATCTTTACCTCGTCTTCCTGGGTACACAGAAAGCCACATTTCCAAGCTTCCCTTGCAGCTAAGTAGGGGCTGCATGACTTGGTTCTGACCAGTGAAATGTGGATATATTGAATGATGCTTGTAATGTTGGCCTGAACCCCCGTACCTGATTCCAGGTTCTTTCTGTCCCTTCTGCGGTAGCTGTGGAAACCACACTCCAGAGGGCAGCCTGTACCCTCTTCACTGCTTGGAAGAAAGTCCTGTAGCTGATCATGATGTGAGCCAGAAATAAAACTCTGCACTTATTCTGGGGTTTCTTTGTTACTGTAGCAAAGCCTAGCCTATCCTGACTTATAGAATTACTTATAGGACTCCTCTAATAGAAGTAATACTTGCAAAGGCAATTCCACAATGCAGAGGGTGTTCACATAGGGTTACCATGTGAAGGGTTACCCGCCCTTCCCTGTCAGCAGTAGGCAGTGTCGCCAGCCCAGGGGGCAGGTCGGGATCCACTCCACGCCCAATTCACCAAGCCAGTACTCTCCTATGAGGCTGTGTCTATGTGAAGAAAGCACATTTTAAAATTGCGCAGTAAGGTGACATGTAGGCTAATGGCAGCTTTGTCTGCATTTCTGCAGTGTCAGAAAAAAAAAAGAATGTTTTCTCCATTCTCCTTTCCTTCTCTAGCAGATGGGAGGGACTATAGTAAGGCTAAGTAAGCACTGAGAGTGCATTTATTAGTAATTATTTTTTTAAAAAATAAGCCTCAGAATTAAAAAAAATTGTGATGTAAAACACCTCTCCAAAGAAGATACACAGATGGCAAATAAATAAATGAAAAGAGGCTCCACGTCAGATGTCATCAGGGAAATGCAAATTAAAACAATGAGATACCATGTGACACCTATCAGAATGGCGAGAATCTGGGACACAGACACCACCAAATGCTGGCGAGGATGTGGAACACCAGGATCTCCTGTTTATTGCTGGTGGGAGTGGAGAACGGTACAGTCGTTTTGGAAGACGGTTTGTCAGTTTCTTACAAAACTAAACAAACTCTCACCATACAACCCAGCAATGCACTCCTTGGTATTTCCCCCAAAGAGCTGAAAACTTAGGTCTATACAAAAACCTGCACACGGACATTCATAGAAGGTTTCTTCATAAGGGCCAACACTTGGAAGCAACCAAGATGCCCTTCCAGAAGTGAATGGATAAACAGTGGTAGATCCAGACACTGGAAGATGATTCAGGGCTAAAAGGAAATGAGCCAGAAAAAGCCATGAAAATCCGTGGAGGAAACTTACAGGCATATGGCAAAGTGAAAGAAGCCAGTCGGAAAATGTGACCTACCTACAATTCCAACTGTATGACACTCTGGAGGAGGAAAAGTCTGGACATAGGATAAAAATGAGTAGTTGTCAAGAGTTAGGTGGGAGACAGGGATGAATGCTAGGGCACAGAGGGTCTTTAGGGAGGTGAAACGACTCTGTTTGATACTACAGTGATGCATACGTTTACCCAAATCTGCACAATGTACAGCATCAAGAGCAAACACTAGAGGTCTTTCCATGATACTGATGTGCCCATGCAGACTTGTCAATTGTAAGAGCTGTACCCCTTGGGTTGGAGGTATGGAATATGGGGAGGCTGGACAGTCACCAGATGTCGATATTGAGGGGGAGAAAAGTAGAGGCCAGCTCTGTCCCTTCCTCTCGATTTTTCTGTGAACCTCAAACTGCTCAAAATAATTTTTTTTTTTGGTCAAAGTTACAATAGGACAAGGAGGGGTTCCTGGGTGGCTCAGTCGGTAAGCGGTTGCCTTTGACTTGGGTCATGAACCTGGGATCTTGGGATTGAGTCCCACAGCCGACTGCATGCCCAGCAGGAAGCCTGCTTCTCCCTCTGCCTGCTGCTCCCTCTGCTTGTGTGCATGCGCGCTCTCTTTCTCTCTGATAAATAAATAAATAAATAAATGCATACTTTAAAAAATCAACAAGTTTAAAAAAAGCAATATGACAAGGACAGGGGCAAAACAGGATGGTTAAAAATGGAATATGGGGCACGCAGGGCCTTGCATGGCCCCTGGAGGTGTGGGGACGTGCTGGAGAGGACTGGCCTCACCACTTCTCCCACCAGGTGATGGAAGCTTCTCACTGTCCGAGTGGCCGGATGGAGAGTGGCTGCTCCCCACCCTTACCTGTCAGGAACTCTATGTTGACAGAGTCATCGTTTTTATTTTATTTTACTTACTTTTTAAAAGATTTTATTCACTTATTTGACAGAGACAGACACACACACAGCAAAAGAGGGAACACAAGCAGGGGGAATGAGAGAGGGAGAAGCAAGCTTCCCGCTGAGCAGAGAGCCCGATGTGGGGCTCGATCCCTGGACTCTGGGATCATGACTTGAGCTGAAGGCAGATGCTTAATGACGTTTAATGAGCCAACCAGGCGCCCCTAGAATCACTTTTTAAATGGATACTAGATCAGGTGTTTCCACCGTTTAAAAGCCTCCCGTGGCTCCCACCTCACTTCAGATAGAATCCAAAGCCCTCACCCTGGCCTACGGGGCCCTACAGAATCTGGCTGTGCTCCCTCCCTCTTGTCCTCCCTGTCCCAGTCGCCCCATCTGCCAAGTAGACATGCACTCCGGAGCCCTCATACATGCTGCTTCTGCCCAGAACCCCTTAGGACCAGAGAGCCCCTCTGAAGGTGTCTGCTCCAAATCCCTGTACCCATGAAAATGTTACCTTATGTGGTGGAAGGGACTTTGTAGGTATGCTTAAGGTCAGGATCTTGGGCTGGGGACATTATTTTGGATTATCAGGTGGGCCCAATGTAATCCTAAAGGTCTTTTTAAGAGGGAAGCAAGAGAGTCAGAGCTGAAGAAGGAGTTGTGACCATGGAGTCGTTGGTCAGAGAGTCAGACAGAGTGATCTGAAAAGGCTCGGCTGTTGACTTTGATGATGGAGGACACGTGAAGAAGCTGAAGGGGTGAGCATAGCATTCCCCCACTCAAGTCTCCAGAGGAATCCAGGCTTCCTGACCCCTTGATTTTGGACCTAGTTAAGACCCAAATGATACCTATTTTGGACTTTTGACCTCCTTAACTGTACAACTATACATTCGTGTTTTTTAAAGCCATTCTGTTGGTGATCATTTGTTACAGCAGCTGCAGGAACCCAATATCACCGCCTCGAGAACCTTATTTGTCTGGTTCTTGTTGTTCAAAGCTCATCTGAAATGTCACCTCTTGAGAGAAGCTGTACCTGGCGACTCCTGCTCCATAAATATTTATTGAATGAATAACTGAAAACAGAAATGTCCATTTGACCCTGATAAAGACTGAAATGAAGCAAGAGCCCACAGACTAACACCTATGAGCTGATGTGTTTTATTTGGCTAGGGTTATGTTTGAAAACATTTTCGAGCCAGTATTTATGAGCTGAACAGTTTCACTCAGATATCTGAACTTACAGAAGCACATGAAACTTTCAGAGGATTGAGAAACCTGCATTTGTGCCTGGCGGAAATCAGCTAGAATTTTCTGACATGGCCCCAGAGTCCCTCCCCCTCCCAGTATAAAAACTCCTACACTTACTGCCCCAGCCCCCACCAGGTCTTGCCCTTCGTGTATGGCTTCTGCTTGGCTCAGGCAGGCCACTGCGTTAGCAACCCTGGCATTTTAGCTGGGGGTCCCCTAAGAGCAAATATGAAAATAGAAAATATCAACACAGAAGCAGGAGGTAGATATGAACCATCAGATGGAAATTCGAGAACTACAAAATACACTAACCCAACTAAAAGGCTCACTGGACAGACTGAGGAGCAAAAGGGAAGTGACACAGGAAGGGGTCAGCAAACTGGAAAGATCAATATACGTTCTCCGACCCGCACAGCAGAGAAGATGGGAGCAAAATCAAAGTCTCGGGGACCTGGGGGACAATGACAGCTCTGCTATCGATGTCTTTGGAGTCCTGGGAGAGGTGAGAGAATGTAGGGGAGGGAGAAAATATTTGAAGAATCTAATCTCAGGGAGCGGGAGGGAGTACAAGGCTGGGAAGGGGCTAAGTTGAGCCACAGCGCCTTACGGAGCCACTCGCTGCTCTACCTGCCGGAAGCTCAGTGCCACTGAAGACCTTCGGAGGGACTGTAGGATGTGGCCCAGAGTTGTAGCTCCCACTCCCATTCCTTCCGGGTAAGGCTGGTTCCAAGGGACACCCGGTGCCCAGCTGTCGGCCTGGCCCAGCCTGGCATAATGGACTGTCCGCGTAACTGCTAAAGCAACAGGGGACTTCCGGGGGGGCCAGGGGCAATGGGTGGGAGTGTCTTTGTTGCCTTCCACTGCATAACAAATTACTAGACAGTAAGTGCCTTAAAACAACCCGCAAGCATGCTACCCCAGCGTCTGTGGGTCAGGAGTCGAGAGGTGGCCTGACTGGGTCCCCAGCTCAGGGCCGCCCAGGGCTGCGGTGGAAGAGCTGGTCAGGCTGTGTTCTCATCTGGATGCTCGACTGAAGAATCTGCTTCCCCCTTCTTCAGATTGTTGGCAGAGTTCACTGCCTTGTGGCCTCAGGTCCGAGAGACTTCTTGTCGCTCCCAGACGCTGCTCAAGTCCCTGCCAAGCAGACTTCCTCAACATGGCCGTGGACTTCGTCAGGCCAGCAGGCCTCCCCTGCCCCGCAGGGTAAGACAGTCTTACTGACGTAATCTAATCCAGGCCTGATACCTTCACAACCAGAAGAGCGATATGCTTGGAAACAAGGCACAGGGGCTGTCCACGCTGAAAGGAAAAGGGATTCACACAAAGGTGTGGACGCCAGGAGGTGACAGTTGCTGGGATCGCCCGAGGGTCTGCCTGTCCCAGTGGGACACTGACCGCCCGGGCTGTGGATTGTGAACTTCTAAGCTGTGCGGACAGGCCTGCGCTCAGCTCGGGTTCCTCTACTCCAGCTACCACACAATGACCCGTGTGGGTGCAGGACACTGGGGCTTTCTGGGGAGCGGGTTGGGAGGGGCCCAGAAGCCACCTCCCAAGTTCACCACGTGACCTCAGGCAGGCTGCTTGAACCCCCTGTGCCCTGATGTTCTCAACCAAAAAATGAGGTTCATAGGAACCCCAGCCTCATGGGTGGCCATGAGGACAAAATGTTTGTGAAGGGTGTGAGTTCTGATTCTGCCAGGAAGTTCACAAATATTTGCCATTCCCATCTTTGTGATTCTCTGCCTCTGCTTCTGGATGGACCCCGTTTAGTTCTCCACAAACGTCCCCCCATTCTGCAGGAATCTTTGCCTCTCTGGGCACCGCGTGAAGCCTTAAGTGTTTTGGCAACAGCGTCTGGTAAGTGAGGAGTGAGTTCTGCCCTCTACTCAGGGGCAGAAGTTCCATTCTGGAAGTTTCAGATCTGTCCTGTCGTGGCTTCACAATGGACTCTCAGGGCAATGAATTTTACAAAGCATTAATATTTGATTTTTCACTCTTGCACTCTGCTGAACAGTGTGTATAATTTCTGGGAACAGCCAGGCTTGGTGATTCCCATGGGCCAGCTGGGCTGGGCCTGGCGCCTTGTCCTGGTACAGAGCTCTGTGTCTCCTTCTCGGGGTTTGAGGGGGCTCTCTGCCCTGCAATGTGTCCAGCGGCCCTGGGCTACCCCCCGCAGCACCCTCTGCCTTGCACAGCTATAGGGCTAAGCCCAAAGGCCCTGAGCACAGCGGGGCAGGGTGGGGCAGGCGACGAGCATAGAAAGGCAGCAGATCTGCGGGGCCTTTGTCCTTGAGGGAGTGCAGTCAGGAAGGTGGTGACAGTTAATCAACTCCCAGAGACTCACCCTGCAAATAGCCTGCAAATAGCCTCATTCCATCCCTCCCTCGCTCCCTGTAGCAGGGGCCACAAGACTTGAGTGAGGCAACCTGAGTTCACACTAGAGACTGCCTCCCTAACCACCCCCATCTCTAGACAGTAGTTCTGCCTTGGCTTGGGACTGGGATTGCTAATGAGTTAAGGGAGCGGGACCCAGGACTGGAAGACTCAGCTGTAGCTGTTGTTCTGTCTTGTGCCCCTGCCAGCCCCCACCTCCCGGGGGCCGTGGGAAGGACCAGTCAGGGGATGAAGACACGGGAGGCCAGTTGTCCTGGGCCCCGGGGGCACCTTTTATTTCACCAGCAGCACCTGGTCGCTTCTTTTGCGCTGGGTAGAGTGGAAGAGCTTGAGCAGCAGCCCGAGCAGACCCAGGACGATGCCCACCAGCAGCACCAACTTGAGCCCCTTGAGGACAGACCTGGCCTTCCCCATCCAGGCCTCCCTTGACTGTTGTGATCCAGCTTCCTCTTGCCAGAGGTTCTCTGGCACATCCGGAAAGGGCTTGGGGTTGAAGCGAGCCATGAGCTCCTGCTTCACGAAGCACTTGTAAATGGCTGGCTTGAAGACCTGAAGCTGCCTGCCACCGTTGGTGGGTTCCAGAATGGTGCTCAAGACCTGGTTGGAGAGCTGGCCCTGCCAGGTCAGGGGGATGTCGTTGACTTCCCAGAGGATGGGCCTGCAAAGGAGGGCACGGTGAGCGGCAGTGGCCTGGGGCCGGATGGGAGCTGGAGGTCAGAAGGATGCGGAGACGGCGGCACTCTCCACCCTGGGGAAGAGCCAACAGGGCACCCCCTCCAGGAGGGCTTGGGGAAGGTGGGGCCGGGCTGGTGGGGAGCTCGGGGCCCCACCCCGCCCCACGTGGGCAAGGGGCATTGGCTTCCAGCTTTTTGAGCCTCCACTTGGTCATCTGAAAACTGGGGGTGTAAAGATTGTACCTGCCTCACCGGGCTATTGGGAGGATTGAGCCAGAACATTGTCTGCTCTCCCTGCCTGGCCTCATTCTCTTCGCTCTCCCTCTCTATCTCATTCTGCCCCAGCCGCAGTGGCCTCCCAGGTGGACCTCCCAACCGTCTGGGCCCCATCCTGCCTCACGGCCTTTGCCCCTCTCTCCGCCGGGAGCGCTCTCCCTCAGCACACAGGGCTCCCTCACCTCCTTTCAGTCTTGACAACTTCTCAGACGGCTTCACTGCCCTCTGTTTTTAAACCGATCCTCTCCTCCACTCCCATCCCACCCCCCAGGCCCCTACCGCTATCTAGAATACTGTATGTTTTATTCATGTGATCGTTTGTGGCTCCATGAGGGCAGGAATCTTTCCCACTTTGGTCTCTACTGCATCCCCGGTACCGAGAATGGGGCCTGGCTTATAAACACTCAGTGGAACCCTAAGTGAACACAGCCATCGTGACTGAGGGACAGAAGGGACACTCAATAGATAACATTGACAAGACCAATAATCCTACAAGGAAAAGCTAACACATCTGAGAGTGGGGAACTTCCCTCAGACACTGTTGTAAGTGTCTTTCTAGGCATCTTCCCCTCAGATATCACAATGACCCCATGAGGCCAGGGCCCCACCAGACCTCCAGACTGAGCTGAGTAGAGTCCTCGCCAAGTGCATGTTCTAAACCTCGGAATGTGACCTTATTTGGAAATCGGGTTGTTGCAGGTGTAATGAGTTCTGGTCTGACTGAAGTGTCCCCAGGCTCTAAATCCAATATGACCTGTGTCCTTTTAAGAAAAGGGGGAGACACAGACACAAACACTCAGGGAAAAGGCCAGGCAGTGATGGGCAGATCGGGGGATGTGGTTACAAGCTAAGGAAGGCCAAGGATTGCCTGCCGCTCCCAGAACTGAGGAGGAAGCAAGGACAGAGTTCACCCAGCACCTCAGAGGGCACAGGGCCCTGGGGACACTTTGACTTTGGACTTCTGGCCTCCAAAACTTTAAGAGAATACATCTCAGTTATTTTAAGCCACTCAGTGGAAAGCCTGAGGAAACTCATACAACCCCTATTCAACAGATGGGAAGACTGAGGCCCAGAGAAGCCACAGGCCCAAAGTCACATAGCTGGGAAGTATGGAGACCAGGCCTGACTGAATCCAGAGTCCAAGACATAAAGCTTACACTCTCCTCAGCTCACTAGAAACGTGGCAACTCCTGAAACTTCAGCCACTCCTCTTGATTCTTTTCTTTTTTTTTTTTTAAAGTAGACTCCACCTGCGGTGCCTGGGTGGCTCAGATGTTTGGACATCTGCTTTCGGCTCATGTCACAATCTCCAGGTCCTGGGGTCGAGTTCCACATTGGGCTCCTTGTTCTGCAGGCAGCCTATTTCTTCCCCTTCCTCTACCACTATCCCCTGCTTGTGCTTTCTGTGTCTCTCTCTCCCAAATCAATAAATAAAAAAAATTTAAAAAAATAAAGTAGGCTCCACACCCAGCATAGAGCCCAATGTGGGGCTTGAACTCACAACACCTGAGATCAACACCTGAGTTGAGATAAAGAGTCGGACGCTTAACCAACAGAGCCACCCAGGCGCCCCACCTCTCTTAGTTCTTCTCTGGGGGCGCCTGGGTGGCTCAGTTGGTTAAGCGACTGCCTTCGGCTCAGGTCATGATCCCGGAGACCTGGGATCGAGCCCCACATCGGGCTCCCTGCTCGGCGGGAAGCCTGCTTCTCCCTCTCTCACTCCCCCTGCTTGTGTTCCGTCTCTGGCTGTGTTTCTCTCTGTCAAATAAATAAAATCTTAAAAAAAAAAAAAATTTAGTTCTTCTCTGGCATTCCCGATGACTGGCACTCAGGAACATCTTGTCTGGCAAATGACATGGAACAGGTGTCCCAGACTGGAGAGCAGAGGTTCATGAACTTTCCCGGACTGTGGGGTCTTTGTAGAGACTACATGCTACTTTTATACTTAAAGGAGGAGGAGAAAAGGAGCAAGGGAGACAAAAGAGAGTGTGGGAAAGAGAAGAGCAGTCACAGTGGAATACGGAAAACAACAACAGATGGAGGTGGTGGGATTTGACAGAGCAGGTGGCTGCAGAGCCCCAAGAGCTTGCTTGGCCTCTCCCCTTGCAAGGGATGGGCTGCCACAGGCCCATGGGGACAGACAGCGAGGGGAACCCCCACGGCCAAGTGTGTAGGATTTCGGGTCATCATGGCTACCCCTGGGCAAGGACTGCGCCCCTCCAAGCTATAGTTTCCCCCTCTCTTAAATGGCCCTCCGCGGAGTCACCTGTAAATAGATCCCGTGGGGCAGGTGAGCCACACGGACCCCGATTCCTCCGTGATCTGAAAGTTGTCGAAGGTGACGATATCCACCGTGGGTATTTTGCACGGGACCTGGCAGGCCTCCACCTGCATCTCGGGCCGCATGCGGCTGGACCACAGCCTCAGGTCTCCCAGGTAGAGCCAGCAGGGCATGGGCTCCTGCAGCGGCTCCTCGATGTAGCAGTAACCCAGCCGCTTCCGCTCCCCGGGCGCCCCGCAGCGGTTGCAGTCCTGCCAGGGCTCCCAGCGCGTGAAGATGAGCTCCTTGCCGCCCAGACTCAGGGTCTCGTTCTGCAGGGGCTTCTGGCCCAGGCCTCTGTGGGTGACATGCAGGGTGCTGACGTCCTGGAAATCGATCTCGTACTGCACCACTTGGATGCCGTTTCCATCCCGGCAATGGTAGAAGCCCGTCTGGGAGGGTGCCGGGTCTCTGATGAGAATGCCAGTTTTGGGTATGATTTCTATGTTGGAAACATTGGAGACTTTGTTGGACCAGCTGGCTTTGTCTTGCAGGAAGAAGAAGTACCACTGTGCCTCAGAAGAGTTACAGGGCAGAAAGATGTCATTGTCGGAGAGGAGGGCTTTTTGGCATTGCGTCTCGTTGGGGCAGCTGAAGGAAGTGTAGAAGCCCAGCATGGGGATGGCAAGGCTGAGCAGCAGCCACAGGGTGGCGAGCATGATGGACTGGGACTGGGGCCAGCGGGCAGGGCACTCCCCTAGCCCCTGTGAAGTCACCCTTGAAACCCAGGGCCCAGTGAAGGGGAGGTGTCCCCTGCATGGTCCACCACATGAGTGTGTGAGGTCACAATCCCCATTTGGTTGGTGACAATATGACAACTCTATCTGATCGCTAGTCTAAGTCCTTCACTCTGCTGGGATAGGAAGAACTTTAATTTATCTCTTCAGGGTTTTCTCTACTAACCCCTGCTTTGGCATTCAAGTGTCACATGTGAGCCCTGAATGCATTTTCCCAAACATCGACTACATTCTGGGCACAATTCTTAGTAGTGGGCGTGGACAGGTAAATAAATCCTCTCTGGTTACCATTCCGACTTCCTGCCCCTTTCCCCCCAAAGCCCCTCTGCCCCAGCCATGCTGGCCTCCCTGCCATATCCTGAAAACATCAGGCAAGCAAAAGCCTCCACCTGCCTCAGGACCTTGGCACACACTGGTCCCAGACTCATTTTAAACAAATAAATGTTTTTCTCCTTCACAAACCCTTTCCTAAACTCCTTCTCAGTCCTGAAATTAAAAATAATGACTGTGCAGGCTTGATCCATCATCACTGACTCATTTCACAAATGTTTATCAAAGGCCTACCATGTGCTGGCCCTTATTCTAATCATAGCCCTGAGTGAGTTAGACAAAGCCTCTTCTCCCTTCAGACTTACCCTCTAGTGGAAGAGACAGATAATAAGCAAATACGTAATACATAATATCAGATGTAGTAGATTCTCCTTATTCACGGCAGTTAGAACTGTTCTATAAAGTTGCTGAGTTAGCAAATACTGAAATGTTGTTCCCAGGAGAAATGCAGGCTTAAGATCCTACAAGCCTTTGGTCATAACATTTTTACACTTGAGCTTAGCCAAAAGATGGAGGAGTGATGGTCATAACATTTTTGTCAATTGCACAACACATAGCCTTGCTCTAAATGCATTTTCCTTTAAAGACCTCTCATTTAATAAATACTATTAATTCATTAACATTGAACTTGTAACCAACAGTGCTATTAACTCATGGCTGAACAAAGCTTATCTAATACACTTGTTTTCGCAGCCTTCTTGTGCTTAAGGATACTGGCCAGCCCTTCAGCCGGGAGCCACTTTAAATAGCAGAATCACAAAAAGTACAAAAATGCAACAACAACAAAAAGTGGCCCTGACAGTCCTTGAAAAAGATACTTTTAATAGTAGGAGAGCTGGAACCAGAAGGCAGTGTCGTGGGGTTGGATCTCAGCTGGGAACGAGCACTGGAAGGGGGCTCAATGTTTTTCCCACACTGTGCATGTCTGCGGGTGACTATGAAACACTGTGGGTATTGCCCTGGGGGCTACTGATACATTTTAGTGAGCGGGTGAATTCACAAGTATGGCATCCTCAAATAATAAGGATTGCCCAATAACTGCTCAAGATAAGAAGAGAGCAAGAAAATGGGGATAGAAAGCAAAGGGTTGGTATGTGGGTGTGAGTTATTTTAGGGAGGAGGATCAGGCCTGTCTGAGCTCTTGCGGAGGAGGTGAAGTTTCACAAAACAGTTGAATAAAGTGAGACAAGGGGCCTCCTGGATACATGAAGGAAGAAGAGATCCAAGAAGAAGATTCCGGAACCCCTGATACGTTTGCCATATATTAAAGGGTGTAGAGGCCATAGTTGAGTAAAGAGTGGTGGACAAGGGGATAAGGTTAGAGGTTCACTTAGATCTTTGCTAAGACATCCTGCCTCCCTCTCTCCCTGTGGCTGGGGGTCCTCTTAGTCCTGTCCCTGTCCCACCTGGGGACCTCTACAGGCTGTTTTGGGCATAAGCTGTATGCTTAAACTCTGGAACTGCTGCTTCTTTGGCCTTTTGCTGTCACCTTCACCCCACGGGTGGGCCACACATGCCCTCTGTTCTCACATCTACTAAAACCATCTAGAGTGCTTGTCTGCTGCCCAGGACCTTATAAAGTCCCTCTACCTGAGACATATTAACATCGATACTTCTGATGCCTCCCCTCCATCTGCCTCCCTCCCTCCTTCTCCTCCACCCAGGAATCTTTTCTAAATAGGTAGCCAGAGCTATGTGGACCCTGTGCGATACCCCACTTCTGATTTTCACATCATCTAGGCGAGAAGTAACAAACTGGCTGGATCCAGCCTGAATAAATGTTTTCATGGTCTCTCTAGGATGTTTTTAGAATATTTAAATCAGTGACCAGCATGTAAAATCTAAGAGATTTCCTATGAGAATCCAGATTCCCTGCTAGTCTTTAAATAGTGTGGGTGAGGCTGCTTACTGCTACAGCTGAGAAGCTTACACTCTTGCTAATAACAACTATAGACTCTAAGATAACTGTGATTAATATGTCCAGGAGATGACAAGTGACAAGATGGAGATTTTCAACCTATATAGGAGAATCAAATGGAAATACTAGAACTAAAAAATAAAATTTCTGAAATTGACAATTCACTCAAAAGGGTAGCTAGCAAGCTATTAGACACAAAAGAAAAGAAGATTAAGGAAATGAAAGGTGGGCCCACAGAAAAATATCAACACCGAAGCATGAAAAAGAAAAGAAAAAGAAAAAAATAGCAAAATACAGAAAAGAGTATAAGAGACATAAGTGAAAAGTTCTACCACTCATGTAAATGGAGACTCAGAGGCAAAGGAGAGACAGGAACATAAGTAATATTTTAAGACACTGAATGAAAACTTTGCAAAACTGATAAAAAACATCAAGCAACAAATTTAAGATGGCCTTTAAAACTTGTGCAGGATAAATATAAATGAAGCCACACCTAGGCATTTTACAGGAAAATGCTGCTGAAAACCGAATAGGAAATAAGAAAAATAGGGGCGCCTGGGTGGCTCAGTTGGTTAAGCCACTGCCTTCGGCTCAGGTCATGATCCCGGAGACCCAGGATCGAGCCCCACATCGGGCTCCCTGCTCGGCGGGAAGCCTGCTTCTCCCTCTCTCACTCCCCCTGCTTGTGTTCCCTCTATGGCTATGTTTCTCTCTGTCAAATAAATAAAATCTTAAAAAAAAAAAAAAAAGAAAAGAAAAATGGCCAGAGAGGAAAAAGATACATGCTTTCAAAGTAACAATCATAAGACCCTACATTGACTTTTAAAAATTATTATTATTAAGCAGACTCCACACACAGCATGAAGCCTAACGCAGGGCTTGAACTCATGACTCTGAGATCAAGACCTGAGCTGAGATCATGATCCTACATTAACTTTTAAAAAGAAATGATGTGGGGTGCCTGGGTGGCTCATTCAGTTAGGTGTCTGGCTCTTGGTTTCAGCTCAAGTCATGATCTCAGGGTCACAGGATTGAGCCCCATGCCCGACTCTGCACTCAGCAGGGACTCTGCTTCTTTCCTTCTCCCTCTGCCCTGCCCCTCGAGTGCTATCTATCTTTAAAACAAATAAGTAAATCCTTTTTTTTAACCCCTAAAATAAATAAGTAAATCTTAAAAAATAAATAAAGCAATATTAAAATAAATCATGGATAGCTAGAAGACAATGGAATGATATTTTCAAAGCACTAAAAGAAAATGATGGCCAAGCTAGAATTCTTTCTTTCTTCCTTTCTTTCTTTCTTTCTTTCTTTCTTTCTTTCTTTCTTTCTTTCTTTCTTTCTTTCTTTCTTTTTAAAGGATTTTATTTATTTATTTGACAGAAACACAGCTGGAGAGGGAACACAAGCAGAGGGAGTGATAGAGGGAGAAGCAAGCTTCCCACGGAGCAGGGAGTCTGATGCGAGGTTCAATCCCAGGACTCTGGGATCATGACCTGAGCTGAAGGCAGATGCTTAACGACTTAGCCGCCCAGGCGCCCCACCAGGCTCAAATTCTATATGTAGACTTCTATATCCCACAGTGAAAATATCCTTTAAAGACAGAGGCAAAAAATAGAGGTATTTTCAGATGAAAACGGAGAGGCTTTACCATAGCAGAGTGCACTAAAAGTACTACTAAAGAGAATTATCCAGGAAGCAGGAAAATGGAAGCAAAGTAATGCAGGAATGAAAACTACAAAAGAGTAAATAAGTGGGTAAAATTAAATAAATACAGTGTTTAAAAATAATGTCTTTAAACATTAAAAATAATGTTTAAGGGGCGCCTGGGTGGCTCAGTTGGTTAAGCGACTGCCTTCGGCTCAGGTCATGATCCCAGAGACCAGGGATCGAGTCCCACATCGGGCTCCCTGCTCGGCAGGAAGCCTGCTTCTCCCTCTCTCACTCCCCCTCCTTGTGTTCCCTCTCTGGCTGTGTTTCTCTCTCTCAAATAAATAAAATCTTAAAAAAAAATAATGTTTAAAAATACCTGATAATAAGAGCACAACAGGCGGAAGGGGAACAAATGGAGCTAAAAAGTTATAGGTCTCTATATTATCTAGGAAATGGTGCAGGTACAGATTCATATTATATTCTAATGAGTGAGAATTAATTTTGTAATCTCTAGAGAAAGTAAAAAGAATGCATATTTCATAAGCTAATAGAGGGGGTAGAGGTATAATTAAAAAATACCTGGTGAAAAAATATACTTGGTGAATCCAGTTACTATGTTGAATAAGAGTAGTGAGAGTAGACACCCTTGTCTTGTTCCTGAACTTAGGGGAAAAGCTCTCAATTTTCCCGCACTGAATATGATGGGTTTTTCATACATGGCCTTTGTTGAGGGCTTATATCATGAATGGATGTTGTACTTTGCCAAATGTTTTTTTTCTGCATATACTGAAATGATCATATGGTCTTTATCCTTTCTCTAACAAATGTGATATATCAATGCTGATTGATTTGCAGATATTGGGCCGCTTCATGCATTCAAGGAATGAATCCCATTTGATTGTGGTGAACAGAAAAGAAAACTCAAAATAAACCCACAATTATATGATCAATTAATCTTCAACAACGCAGTGGAAAATATCCAATGGGGAAAAGACAGATTCTTCCAAATGGTGTTGGGAAAACTGGTCAGTTACATGTGAAAGAATGAAACTGGACATGCAGGGAGCCTGCAGCTCCCTCTGCCTCCCACTCCCCCTGTTTGTGCTCTCTCTCCCTTTCTCTCTCTATGTCAAATAAATAAATAGATCTTAAAAAAAGAATGCAACTGGACAACTGTCTTACACCTCCCACAAAATAAACTCAAAATGGATTGAAGATCTAAATGTGAGACCTGAAACCATAAAAATCCTAGAAGACAGCACAAGCAATAATCTCTCTGACATCAGTGATGAATGTTTCTCTAGATATGTCTCCTGAGGCAAGGGAAACAAAAACAAAAATAAGCCATTTGGATTATCTCAATACAAAAAGCCTCTGCACAGCAAACAATGAACAAAATTAAAATGCAACCTCCTGAATGGGAGAAGATATTTGTAAATGACACATATGATAAAGGGTTAGTATCCACAGAATATAAAGAACTGATACAACTCAACACCCCAAAAATAAATAATCCAATTAAAAAATGGACAGCAGACATGAACAGACATTTCCCCAAAGAAGACATCCAGATGGCCAACAGACACAGGAAAGATGCTCAATGTTATTAATCATCAGGGAAATACAAATAAAAACTACAATGAAATATCACCTCATACCTGTCAGAAGAGCTAAAATCAAAAATGTAAGACACAGCAATCATAAGAGGATGTGGAAGAAAAGGAACACTCTTGCATTGTTGATAAGAATGCAAACTAGTGCAGCCACTGTAGAAAATGGTATGGAGCTTCCTTAAAAGGTTAAAAATAAAACTTCCCTACAATCCAGTAATCACATTACTGGGTATTTATCCCCCAAATACAAAAGTACTGGGGCACTTGGATGTGTGAGTTGGTTGAGTGACCAACTTTTGATTTTGGCTTAGGTCATCATACCAGGGTTCTGAGATTTCGACCTCTGTGGGACTCCATACTCAGCACAGAGTTTGCTTGGGGATTCTCTCCTTCTCCCTCTGCCCCTCCCCCCTGCTCATGTGCTATAAATAAATAAATAAATAAATAAATAAATAAATAAATAAATGTTTAAAATCTTTAAAAAACACAAAAACACTCATTCAGAGGAGTATTTGCGCCCCAGTGTTTATAGCAGCATTATTTGCAATAGCCAAATTATGGAAATAGTCCAAGTGCTTATCAATAGATTAATGGATAGAGATGGTGTGATATATATACAGTGGAATATTATTCAGCCATAAAAAGAAGGAAATCTGGCCATTTGCAATGACATGGATGGAGCTAGAGAGTATAAGGCTAAACAAAATTAATCAATCAGAGAAAGACATATACCATAGTATTTCACTCATATGGGGAATTTAAGAAATAAAAAAAAGAGCAAAGAAAGAAAAGAGAGATAGAGAGAAAAAGGAAAACTAAGAAACAGACCCTTAACCCAGAGAACTGATGATTACCAGAGGAGTAGTGGGTGGGAGGGATGGGTTAAATAGGTGATGGGGATTCATGAATGCACTTGTTGTGATGAGCACTGGGTGATGTATCAAACTGCTGAATCACTACATTGTATATCTAAAATTAATATAACACTGTATGTTAACTATATTGGAATTAAAAATTCAAAAAATGCTTGGTAAATCCAAAAGCAAAAAAATACAAAAGAACCAAAGAAGAGACAGTAGTACATGTAGAAAGAAAAGAGGAAGATGGTAAACTTAAACCCAACTATATTGGTAATTACATTAAATGTAAATGAACGAAATACTCCAAATAAAAGGCAAAGATTTTTCAGACTGAATACCAAAACAAAAATCTAAATACATACTTCTTAAGAGAGTCATCTTAAGTAAAAGAATATAGAAAAGTTGAAAGTAAAGACATGAAAAAATATCATTCAAACACTAAATAAAAGAAAACTGGTGTAGTAGCTATACTAATAACAGAAAGTAGATATAAAGGCCACAAGTATTAATAGAGGTTACAAGAGACATTTTATAAGGTGGTCAGTCCAACAGGAAGTTATAATGATCTTAAGTTTGTGTGAACCTAAAAATATATAAAGCAAAACCTTATAGTATAAATTTTAAAATAAACAAATCCACAATGTAATAATTAAACAAAACTTAGTAAAGATATAGAAGATTTGAGCTATATGATATAAACTTGACTTATCATATATATAGAACACTGCACTCAACTTCAGATCATATTTTTTTTCACATTCCCATGAAATTTTGCTCAAAGTAACCAAATTCTAGATCATAAAACAAATCTCAATAAATTGTTAAAGGAAGAGAATCACATTCTAGGTCAGTGGAATTAAGTTAGATACGAATGACAACAAGATAACAAGAACATCACTAGATATTTGACACTTATACAGTGAAATGTCTAACTAATGGATCAAAAGAGAAATCACAATTGAAAAATATAAAGCATTTTTAAGAGACAGACGATGTTTAACATCGAAACTTGAAGGATGCAAGTAAGTTGTACTTAGGGGGGTTAATTTCCAGCCTAAATACATATTTTGAGGGGGAAGGGAAAGGCTAAAAACTAGATCTAAGCAAGTAACTCAAATACCAGTAATCAATTAGACAGAAAATAAAACTGCAATAAACTAGAAAGTTAGTTCTTTAAAAGATGAATGAGACTGATAACACCCTAGCAAGACTAATCAAAGAAAAAACAGGAAGAAGGCCTAAATAACAAATGCTAGTAATAAAAAAAGAGATATTACTACAGATATTACAGGCATAAAAATATAATTGGATGATACTGAAAATAACTTTTGGCCAAAACTTATAAAAATTTAGATAAAAAGGGGCACCTGGGTGGCTCAGTGGGTTAAAACCTCTGCCTTCGGCTCAGGTCATGATCTTAGGGTCCTGGGATCCAGGCCTGCATTGGGCTCTCTGCTCGGCAGGGAGCCTGCTTCCTCCTCTTTCTCTGCCTGCCTCTCTGCCTACTTGTGATCTCTCTCTCTGTCAAATAAATAAATAAAAATATTTTTTAAAAATTTAGATAAAAAGGATACTTTAAAGGATGCCTGGGTGGCTGAGCTGGTTCAGCATCTACCTTCAGCTCGGGTTATGATCCCAAGTCCTGGGATCAAGTTCCACACTGGGTTTTCTGCTCAGTGGAGAGTCTGCTTCTCCCTCTGCCCTTCACCCTGCTTGTGCTCATTCTCACTCTCTTTCTCTCTCTCTCAAATAAACAAATAAAATATTTTTTAAAGGATACATTCACTGAAAAGCTTAACAGCACTGACACGAGAAAAAAATCTGAACTGTTTCATATTTACAATGAAAGAAATTGAATCTATAATTAAAGACCTATGCACAAAAAACCATCTAATGCCAATAAGATTTACAACTGAATTCTTCCAAATATACCTTAACAATTAAGAAATGGCATCAATATTTCAAAACCTTCCCAGAAATATAAAAAGATGAAACACTTCCAAACTTCTGTGAGGCCTGCATCACTTTAATACCAAAACCATATAAGGTTATTACAACAAAGGAAAATATCAGGGCAATCTCTCTTTTTTTAAAAAATATTTTATTTATTTGACAGAGAGAGAGATCACAAGTAGGCAGAGAGGCAGGCAGAGAAAGAGGAGGAGGCAGGTTCCCTGCTGAGCAGAGAGCCCCATGCGGCCTTGATCCCAGGACCCTGAGACCATGATGTGAGCCGAAGGCAGAAGCTTTAACCCACTGAGCCACCCAGGTGCCCAGGGCAATCTCTTTACGAATAAGGACAAAATATCCTAAACAAAATATCAGCAAATTTCCTCCAGTGATAGAAAGAATAAATACAACCACACTGGGGTTATCCCAGGAAGGCAGGGTTGGGCTTACATATGAATATAATAAGTGTAATTCACCATATTAACATAATACAGGAGAAAACCTGTATTATCATCTCAGTAGATGCAGAAAATGCGTTTGATAAAATTCAACACTCATTCATGGATCAAAACTGTTAAAAAACTAGGAATGAAAGGGAATTTTATTAATCTGATAGTTTTTCTACTAAAAACCTAGAGCAATATTAAATTTACTACTGAAATATTAAGAATAGCATATGCATGTCTGCCATCAGCTTCTCCACTCAGCATTTTACTGGAGGTAAGTGAATTTAGCAAAACAATTTGATACAAAGTCATATATAAATACCAATTATAGGGACGCCTGGGTGGCTCAGCTGGTTAAGCGGCTGCCTTCCACTCAGGTCATGATCCCAGCATCCTGGGATCCAGCGCCGCATCGGACTGCCTGCTCCATGGAGAGCCTGCTTCTCCGTCTACCTGTTGCTCCCCCTGCTTGTGTGCATTCTCTCTCTCTGACAAATCTTAAAAAAATATATATATATTTTTATATATCAACAACAATTAGAAGATGAAATTTAAGAGATATAATTTGTCTCTCTAGTTGCTCCTCCAAAGCTAACAGGCACTCACCTGCAGCGCCTCAGAGCTGGTGGGGCATCCAGCCCTGTGCACCCAGCCGGCCTCATCAAAGCTAGTAGGTACAAGCAGTTGACACAGGGGATTCCCCCAGATTGCCTGGTTCCGGTGGCTGGTTGGGGTGTGTGTGTGTGAGGATTTGTGCTTCTGGGTCCAATGGGACTGAAACAATTGGAGAGAGAGTTCCTGGCAGGCTACTATCCCCAGGGCACTCCACAGAGAGCAGACTGAAATACACTGCAGTCTTCCAGTGAAAAAGACCTATTTACTCATCCTAGAGTTTTAGCCCAAGGGGCAGGCTTCTAGTTTGCTACACACCTAGAGGTGATGAAGGGGTTTTCAGGGAATGTAGGCCAAGGGACACCAACTTTGTGTTCTCCCTTGGTCCCACTACAGTTCACTCTTACCTCCGGGAAAGGAGCTGGGGCCCCAATTTTCAGTACTCTCACACAAGGGACACCTGTAGATCACCTAGTCTGGAGGTCAGCAGGGTTTACAATTGCAACCCCACACGACTATAAATATTTGCATAATTTAAAAGCTGCTGCCAGAGGGTCTGGCTTCCAATCAGCCAGAAACTAGGTGCTGACTGAGATTGCTCCCTTTGAAACTCTGACAGGTCTTGGGACACCCTCAACAACTGGGACCTACTGAGAAGAAGTCAGGCTGCTTGGACAATCACAAAGGTATAAGAGAAAACCAAGAATTAGGACAAGGTTGAATGATAAAGGTTGATCTCCTACACAAGGTCGTTCTTTCAAGACGGGGAGAGGTGGCTGTCTCACCTAATACATAGATACAAACACATAGTTGAGCAAGATGAGGAAACAGAAGAGTTTGTTCCAAATGAAGGAACAAGATAAAACTTCAGAAAAAAATAAAATGGAGATAATTAATATACCTGATAAAGTAAGAGTTCAAAGTAATGGTCATAAAGACACTCAGGAGAAGAACGGATGAACATAGTGAGAACTTCAACCAAAAATTCACAATAAATAAAATTTAAGAAAGTGCCAAACAGAAGCCACAGAACTGTAAACAATACTGAGCTGAAAATACACTAGAGTGGTAGAAAGGTTCAACAGCAGATTAGATGAAACAGAAGAAAGGATCAGTGATCTGGAAGACAGGGCAGTGGAACTCTACACAAACAGAGCAGCAAAAAGAAATAGAGAATTTTAAAAAGTAAAGGTAGCTTAAGGGACCTATGAGACAACATCAAACAGAATAACATTCACATTATAGGAGTCTCAGAAGAAGAGAGAGAAAGGAGAAGAAAACTTATTTGAAGAAATAATGGCTGAAAACTTCCTTGACCATACATCCAGATCCAGGAATCCCAGAACGTTCTAAAAAATGATGAACCCAAAGAGGTCCATATGAAGACACATTTATAACTAAAATTTCAAAAGTTAAAGACAAAGAGAAAATCTTAAAAGCAGTGAGAGAAAAACAATTTGTTATGTAAAAGGGGAAACCCCCCATCCATAAGACTATTGGCAGATTTCTCAGCAGAAATGCGGTAGGACAGAAGAGAGTGGCATTATATATTCAAAATGCTGAAATGAAAAGACTTCCAACCAAGAATACTCTACCTGGAAATGTTATCATTTAGAACTGAAGGAGAGAAAACAAGAGTCTTCCAGACAAGCAGAAATTAAAGAAGTTCATCACCACTAAACCACCCTTATGAGAAATGTTTAAAAAAATTTCCTTACACTGGAAAGAAAGGGCACTAATCAATAACAAGAAACAAATGAAAGTTAAAATCTCACTGGTAAAGATAAATTATAGTAAATGTAGCAGATTAATCACAAAGCTAATATGAAGGTTGAAAGACAAAATTAGCAAAAATAACTATA
Organism: Spilogale gracilis; assembly: GCA_004023965.1. Lineage (NCBI taxonomy): Eukaryota > Metazoa > Chordata > Mammalia > Carnivora > Mephitidae > Spilogale > Spilogale gracilis. Next base: position 63,706 of record PITA01006451.1, on the reverse strand, counting down.
CTCCTAATAATTAGTTAAGGGATACACAAAAATAAAAAGATGTAGCATGCGATACCAAAAACATAAAATGGAAGTAAAAATGCAGAGTTTTAGAATGTGTTCAACTGGGGTGCCTGGGTGGCTCAGTTGGTTTAGCATCTGCTTTTGGCTAAGGTCATGATCCCAGCGGGAGTCTGCTTCTTCTTCTCCCTGCATGTGCTCTCTCTTTCTCAAATAAATAAATAAATCTAAAAATAATAACAATAATAAAAGAATGTGTTCAACTTAGCTTGTTATCATCTTAAAATAGATTATTATATATATAGGCCATTATATATGAAGCTCATGGTAATCACAAAGCAAAAACCGTATACTAGATACACAAAAGATGAGAAAGGAATCTAATCATAACACTAAAGAAAGTCATCAAACGACAAGGGAAGAGAGCAAGAGAAGAATAAAGGAAGAGAGGAACTACAAAACAGCCAGAAAACAATTAACAAAATGGGAATAAGTATATACCTATCAATAATAACTTTAAATAATTTGTTTAAAGATTTTATTTATTTATTTGACAGAGAGAGAGAGATCACAAGTAGGCAGAGAGGCAGGCAGAGAGAGAGAGGAGGAAGCAGGCTCCCCACTGAGCAGAGAGCCCAATGTGGGCCTTGATCCCAGGACCCTGAGATCATGACCTGAGCCAAAGGCAGAGGCTTAACCCACTGAGCCACCCAGGTGCCCAATCACTTTAAATCATTAAATGGACTAAATTCTCTAGGTAAAGGATGTAGGGGGTCCCCAAGCGGCTCAGTCAGTTAAGCATTTGACTCTTGATTTCAGCTCAGGGTTGTGAGATCAAGCCCTGTGTTGGGTTCTGCAATGAGCGTGGAGTCTGGTTAAGACTCTCTCTCCCTCTCCTTCTGCCCCTCCCATGCTCTCCTCCTCCACCCCCCACCCCCGTCTCTAAAAAAAGACATAGAGTGGCTGCATGGATTTAAAAAAAGAAAAAAGGCCAGACCCATTTATATGCTGCCTCTAAGAGACTCACTTCAGATGTAAAGTTACACGCAAACTGAAAGTGAGGGGATAAAAAAAGACGTTTCATGCAAATGGAAATAAACAAAAGGCTGGTAGTTATATTTGCATCAGAAAAAATAGATTTTGAAATAAAGACTGGGACACCTGGATGGCTTAGCTGGTTAAGCATCTGCCTTCAGCTCAGGTCATGATCCCAAGGTCCTGGGATGGAGCCCTGTGTTGGGCTCCCTGCTAGCGGGAAGTCGGCTTCTCCCTCTCCTTCTGCACCCCCACCATGTTTATGCTCTCTCTCTCCCTCAAGTAAATAAATAAAATCTTTTTTTAAAAAGACTGCAGTAAAAGAGAAAGATAGGCATTACATAATGATAAAGAGTTCAACACAACAGGATATAACATCTGTAAATATTAATGCACTCAATATCAGAGCACCAAAATATGTAAAGCAAATATAACAGGGAGAAACGGACAGTAAAACAAGGGTAGGGGACTTTAATATGCTACTTACATCAATGGATTGATCATCCAGACAGAAAATCAATAAGGAAACATCCACATTAAATGACACATTAGACAAGATGGACTTAATAGATATATAGCAGAACATTCCATCCACAGGAGTAGAACACACACTCTTCTTAAGCGCACATGGAACACTCTCTAGGATAGATTAAACATTAGGCCACAAAACAAGACTCAGTAAATTAAAGAGGACTGAAATCATATGAGGCAGCTTTCAACTACAATAGTATGAAGCTGGAAATCAAGTACAAGAAAAAAACTAGGGCAAAAAAATCACAAATATGTAGAGATTAAACAACATGCTACTGAAGAATCAATGTGCCAATGAAAAAATGAAAGGAGAGACAAAAGAAAATGGAAATACAACATACCAAAATCTACGGGATATAGAAAAAGCAGTTCTAAGAGGTAAGTGCATAGTGATACAAGCCTACCTCCAGAAAAAAAGAAAAATCTCAAATAAGCAATCTAACTTTACACCTAAAGAAACTGAAAAAGAAAAATAAACCCAAAGTTAGTGGAAGGAAGAAAATAATAAAGTTCAGGGCAAAAAGAAATGAAGTGGAAACTAAAAAGACAGGGGAAAAGATCAACAGAACTAAGAGCTGATTCTTTGAAAAGATAAACCAGATTGACAGATCTTGAGCTAGACTCACTAAAAAGTGAAAAGGCTCAAATAAATAAAATCAGAAATGTAAGAGAAGTTACAAGTGATGCCACTGATACAACAGATACAGAGATTCTCTGCCCCTCCCACTTGTGCACACTCTTCTCTCTCTAAAATAAATGAATGAATCTTTAAGGTTTATATATAAAGGATCATAAGAGACTACTGTGAACAATTATATGCCAGCAAATTGGAAAACCAAGAAGAAACTGATAAATTTCTAGAAATACATAATCTTCCAAGACTGGATCATAAAGAAACAGAAAATCCCAAAAGACTGATAACTAGTATGGAGACTGAATCAGTAATCTAAAACCTCCAAGAAAACCAAAAGTCTAGGACCAGACAGTTTCGCTGGTGACTTCCACCAAACATTCAAAGATTTAATACTTATCTTTCTCAAACTTTGCAAAAAATTCAAGAGGAGGGAATGCTTTCAAACTTATTTTTAGGAGAAGAAGGAGAGGAGGGAGGGGAAGGAGGTAAAGGAGGGAGGAGGAAAAGAGAAGGGAAGGGAAGAAGAAGGAAGGAAGGAAAGGAAAGGAAAAAGGAAGGGAAAGAAAATGAAAGGAGAGGAGAAAGGAGAAAGGGAAATTAATTACAGGCTAATCTGATGAAGGCAAATGCAAATATCCTCAAGAAATTCAATCATACAATATAAGGATCATAAACCATGAGCGAGTGAGATCTCTTCCAGGGATCCAAGGATGATTCAATCTCCACAAATCAACCAATGCAATACACTACACTAACAAAATGAAGGATAAAGTCATATGATTATCTCAGTAGATACAGAAAAAGCATTTGACAAAATTCAACATCCATTCATAATAAAAATTCTCAAAGTGTGTATAGAGAGAATGTACCTCAACATAATAAGGACTATATATGACAAGCCTGCAGTTAACATCATACTCAACAGTGAAAAGCTTTCAGGAACAAGACAAAGATGCTCCTCTTGCCACTTTTATTCAACATAGTATTGGAAATCCTAGACACGTAATTAGACAAGAAAAAAAATAAGACACCCAACTTGGAAAGAAGTAAAACTATCACTGCTTGTGGATAATATGGTTTTATATATAGAAAACCCTAAGTACTCCATCAAAAAACTGTTAAAATAAACAAATCCAGTAAAGTTGTGACGTATGTACAAAAATTAGTTGCCTACTAGGCATTTACCCCAAAGATACAGATGTAGTGAAAAGAAGGGCCATATGTACCTCAATGTTGATCGCAGCAATGGCCACAATCGCCAAACTGTGGAAAGAGCCAAGGTGCCCATCAACAGATGAATGGATAAAGAAGATGTGGTACATATATACAATGGAATACTATGCCTCCATCAGAAAGGATGAATATCCAACTTTTGTAGCAACATGGACTGGACTGGAAGAGATTATGCTGAGTGAAATAAGCCAAGTAGAGAAAG
>PITA01006451.1:31518-59971 GCA_004023965.1 Spilogale gracilis | reverse complement strand
AACAGTGGGAGAAGGAAAGTAAATGGGAAGTAGGGTAATCCAGGGAGAGAAACGAAACAACAGAGACTTTGGACATAGAAACAAACTGAGGGACTTGGGGGAAGGGGGGAGGGGGATGGGAGAGCCTGGTGGTGGGTACTGGGGGCACCTATTGAGTGGAGCACTGGGTGTGGGGAATGGGGAATGAATCTTGGAACACTGGAAAAAAAATTTTAAGTAACAATAAAAAAAAAATCAGTTGCCTTTCTATACGTTGGCGAAATTAAGATGACCCCATTTACATTTGCATCAAAAAGAATAAAATGGGGGCGCCTGGGTGGCTCAGTTGGTTGAGCGACTGCCTTCGGCTCAGGTCATGATCCCGGAGATCCGGGATCGAGCCCCACATCGGGCTCCCTGCTCAGCAGGAAGCCTGCTTCTCTCTCGCTCCCCCTGCTTGTGTTCCCTCTCTGGCTGTGTTTCTCTCTGTTAAATAAATAAAATCTTTAAAAAAAAAGAAGAATAAAATGTCTAGGAATAAATTTAACCTAAGAGGTGAAAAACTTGTACACTGAAAACACTAAGTCACTGATGAAAAAAATGGAAGGAGATACCAAAGAATAGAAAGATAGTCTGTGCTCATGGACTGGAAGAATTAATATTATTAAAATGTCCATCTTACCCAAAGCAATCTATAGATTTAAGGTAATCCTTATCAAAATTCCAATGGCATTTTTACAGAAATAGAACAAATAGTTCTAAAATTTGTGTGGAACCCCAAAGACCCCCAAATAACCAAAACAATCTTGAGTAAGAACAAAGCTGGAGGCATCACACTCCCTGATTTCAAACTACATTACACAGCTGTAGTAACCAAAATAGTGTGGTATTGGCTTAAAAATAAATATATAGATCAATAGAACAGAAGAGAGAGCCCAGAAATAACCTCACATGTATACAGTTAATTAATTTATGAAAAAGGACCAAGAATATATAATAAGGAGGGACACCTAGGTGGTCAGTCAGTTAGACGTTTGCCTTCGGCTCAGGTCATGGTCCCAGGGTCCTGGGATCCAGCCCCACATTGGGCTCCTTGCTTGGTGGGGAGTCTGCTTCCCTCCCCCTCTGCCTGCGGCTCCCTCTGCTTGTGTTCTCGTTCTCTCTCTCTCTCTCTCTCTCTCTTTCTCTCTCTCTATCAAATAAATAAATGAAATCGTAAAAAAAATAAAAAACAAAATGGAAAAACTGATAAATTGGACTTCATCAAAATAAAAAAGTAACTTAAAAAAAGAATACAATGAGGAAAGGAAAGTCTCTTTAATAAATGGTGTTGGAAAAAAACTGGACAGCTACATGCAAAAGAATGAAGCTAGACCCCTATGTTACACCATACACAAAAAATTAAATCAAATGGCTTAAAGACCTAAATATAAGACCTGAAACCATAAAACTCTTAGAAGAAAATACAGGCATTTAGCTCTTTGACATCGGTCTTGGAAACAAATCTTTGGATTTGATTCCAGAAGCAAAGGCAACAAAAGTAAAAATAAACAAGCAGGACTACATTAAGCTAAAATACTCTGCACAGCAAAGAAAACCATCAACAAGATGAAAAGGCAACCTACTTAATGGGAGAAAAGAATTGAAAAATATTTTTCCAACAAGAGGTTAATATCCAAAATAGATAAAGAACTTATACAACTCAATAGCAAAAACAAACAAAAACAATCAAACAACAAAACCCCAAAAACCCAAACAAAAAGAAAAAAAAAAACCCAAATAATCCAATTTAAAACTGGACAGAGCATTTGAATAGACATTTTTCCAAAGAAGATATACATATGGCTAACAAGCACATGAACAGGCAGAGGTTCAACATCACTCGTCCTCAGGGAAATTCAAATGAAACCCACAAGGAGAAATCACATTACACCTGTTAGAATGGTTATTATTTATTTAAAAGATAAGAAGTAAGTGTTGGTGAGAATGTGGAGAAAAAGCAACTCTCAGGCACTGTTGGTGGGAATGCAAACTGGTGCAGCCATGATGGAAAACAGTATGAAGATTCATCAAAAAAAATTAAAAATATGAACCAGCAGTTCCACCTCTGGGAACTCCTCTGAAGGAAATGAAAACACTAATTTGAAAAGATATATGTATCCTTACGTCCACTGCGGCTTTATTTTCAATGGCCAAGATACAAAAACAAACTCAGTGCTCATCAGTGGATGAATGGATAAAGAAGACGAAGTACATATCCACAGCAGATTACTATCAGCCATTAAAAAAGAATGAAATCCTGCCATTGGTGACACTCTGGGTGGACTCTGAGGGCATTATGCTAGGTGAAACAAACCAGACAGAAAGACCAGTACCATGCGATTCCACTTATACATGACATCTAAAAAACTAAACATTTGAACAAACACAATAGATACAAAGAACAGATTGTTGGTTGCCAGAAGGGAGGAAGGTGGAGGGTGGGTGGAATGAGTGAAGGGAGTCCAGACGTACAAACTTCGGTTTTAAAATAAATGAATGCAGATGTAATGTACAACATGGTGACAAAGGCCAGTAATATTTTATTGCATATTTGAAAGTTCTTAAGAAAGTAAATCTTAAAAGTTCTTATGGCAAGAAAAAAGTTTTTGTAATTTTGTATGGTGATGGATGGTAATTAGACTTATTGTGGTAATTATTTCACAGTGTATAGAAATCTTGAATCATTATGTTGCACATCTGAAATCAATATAATGTCATATTTCAATCATACCTCTCTATGTATGGTGGGGAAGTTTAATTGAAATGTAAGATTAGATTAGTTTCAGGTGCACAACATAATATATAACAATATATTATGCTATAATATTATATATCACATATATTATGTATGTGTAGTATTTATATATCTGTGGCTTCAATCAGATTTTAATATTAGGTCTCTTAAAATTTTGCCAATAGTCAAAACACTGTTTACAACCTTGGATTATTTTAGTTCATGTACCAATTTATTAAATTATGCATTATATTCATAAAAAAGACATAATTTGTAATAACATGAAAAATAAATTACTCAAGAATAAATATAATAAAATGTATGTAAGATCACTATTTTTCTGACTGTAAATTACTGGGAGAAATTAAACAAAGCCTAAATAATGGGAATATTTATGATGTTCATGGATTAGAAGTCTGAATATTGTAATATATTGGTTCTACCCAAATCTATCTTTAGAGTCAAGGAAGTCCCAATTTATTAAGAAGTAGGATTTTGGGGGATGGAAACTACAAATTGATTCCAAAATATTTATACAAAAGGCCAAGAATAATCAAGACAATCTTGTAGAACAAAGCTGGAAAATCTATACTACCAGATATCACAACCTATTATTAAGGGATAGTAATAAAAATGCTGTGGCCTTGGTGCAAAGATGGACAGACAGATTGTGTTCATCAGAGTCCAGTGAGGAGACAGAAACTACAGTAGCGATCATGTTGGCATGAAGAAGGACCAAAGTGTCTTGGTCTCTAGGTTTTACATTTGGTCACTCCTGAATATCAGGCGCATAGGAGGGCACGGTCTCAGCCTTTCTTGTCCCCACCGTGTCCCCAGCACCATCTTCCCATGGTCTGGCTTGGAATGGACACAAGAAGTTGCTATTGAATGAACCTCTGGACAAGCCAGTAAAGAGACCCTTTCCTGGACAGCCTGACCGTGAAGGCTTATGGGCTGGGAGACTGAGTTTCCACTGGAAGGCAAACCCCTGCCCCAGGTGGGCATGGGAGACAGAGCCTAGGCAAGGGTCAAAGGCAGGGCTGAGGCCCTGGTCCGGTCACCTGTAGATGGAGGCCAAGGGGCAGGTAAGCCACATGCTGTTGGTCAACTTGCCCAACTGGTAAATGTCAAAGATGAAGTATGGCTGGTTGGTTTCCTTGACGTGGTCGCAGGGCACAAGGCAGGCCTCCACCTGCAGTTCAGTCCGCAGACGGCTGGAGCGCACCTTCTCCCCTCCCAGGTAGAGCCAACAAGGCATGGGCTCCTGCAGCGGCTCCTCGATGTAGCAGTAACCCAGCCGCTTCCGCTCCCCGGGCGCTCCGCAGCGGTTGCAGTCCTGCCAGGGCTCCCAGCGCGTGAAGATGAGCTCCTTGCTACCCAGACTCAGGGTCTCGTTCTGCAGGGGCTTCTGGCCCAGGCCTCTGTGGGTGACATACAGGGTGCTAACGTCCTGGAAATCGATCTCGTACTGCACCACGAGGGCACTATCCCTGTCCTGGCAGTGATAGAGGCCTGTCTGGGAGGGCTGAGGGTTGGACAACTGAAGGCTGCCCCCAGGTAGTTTCTTTATGTTAGGCACTGAGGACAGCAGGACGGGGTCTTCCCCCAGAATGGAAGAAAAGTACCAGAGTGCCCTGGGGTAGTCACACTGGAGGACAGCATCGTTGCCCGAGACTAGGGCCTGTTGGCAGAGGCTCTTATAGGCACACCTGATTAATATCTCTGCCCACGGAGTGGGGAGGGTCAGGCTGAGCAGCCACAGGGGGGCCAGCATGGTACCCTGAGACTCCGAAAGGATGCTGGGCGCCATCCTGCGCATTATGAAGTCACCCATAGAACTCAGGCGTCAGTTCCGAGTGGAATGAAACCTGGTCCTGATGTAACCTTCTGGAGACACAGAAATCAGTGGTCTGTACCATTTCTAAAATCTGCTGAGGAAACGCTGCAAGGCCCTCCTGCCTGGTAACCGGGGAGGACTGTGTGATTAGCACAGCCCCACATCAGCTCACTGAGGTGGGGTGGGGGGGCTTTCTGAATCTTCGTTCCCTGTGGCTCAGGTCTCCACTCTCTGGAGAGATCTCTCTTTTTCCATCATTGACCTTGGCTACATCTGTGGCGGTGTTGAGAGATGTGCCCCCTTCCCTCATGACCAGTGTTCTTGGCCTTCTCCCCGCCTTCTGAAGTTTGGGACCTAAGGATTCTTATAAGCCTCCAGCCCCACAACCACAGTTCGGCTCAAGATGTTCCCCAGGTCTCCCCCTCTCCCTCCCTCCCGGTCTGTCTGTGTGTCCGTCTGCCTTGCAGAGACACCATACTGGGCATCTGCGGGGAGCCATAGTCTTCATCTCTCTTTCCCTGAGCCCTTTTGCCTACCCAGGAGTACGTTCGGGGGTTTTCAGGAGTCTTAATTCATTTAGAGATTTAACAATGGTTAATAATGATTTACTTAGGGCTGTACCCTTGATTTTGTCCTTGGCAGAATCTGAGTGCTCATTGGATTTTATCTCTCAAAGGCCTGCCCAATTTTTGGCCAGCTTTGGTGAATTTTAATTTTCACTCCTACTTTTCTGTATTCCGAATGCTTCCCCTAAGTTCATGAAATACATTATTTGCCTTTAAAATGATCTCAGGCAACAGTCTCCACCCTGCTGCTTTCATATAAATTATCTCGTTCCCTTTGCTTGTGTCAAAGCTGATACCGTGCATTTTTATTTTTGGTTACAGCAGCACCTAACTCCTGATACTGAGTTCTGTATCACTCAGGACAGTCTATTTGCTTCTATAGTAAACTTGCCCCGAATCTCAATGACTTCCAAAAACAAATGTTTACTTCTCACTCAAGCTCCTTCTTCATGGTGGGTTGGCATTATAATCACTCAGGGACCCAGGATAATGGAGAAGAGCCATCTCAAGCATTTCTACTTTCATGCCAGAGGAGGAAGAAAGAGCACTCTGAAGGATTTCATGTCTACAATTCAATGCTCTGGCCTTAAATACCAGCTTTCACTTGCTCACAAACCACTGGCCAGAAACAGTTACACGGGCATCACCAAGCTACCAACCCAACAAAGGAAATGGAATTCTACACGCCTAGGAAACATACGGCAAAAGAAAATCGGCAACGATTACCACAGTTGATGTTTACTACAAGGATGTTCTTTTATATCGTTAAGTTGAAATCATTTCCAAAATCAACCCATCAGATATCCTAAAGTCCCATTGGCCAGGATTAAGTCCTTTGTGCAGACCCAAACCAATCCCTGAGAGAAAACAGAATGTCCATGATTGGCTTAATAATCAGAATATGTCTCTAGGACTGGGGAAGTACGACCTTCTCTGATTACAGAAATCACTGCAGACAAAATCAGGGCTTTGTATATAGGAGAGATGTAGAAGACAATGCATATTTGGTGAAAGCAAGTCTATATTATCTAGAAGCTGAGAAGAATGCAGTGAAGCTAAAGAAGTAGTCACTCATGGGACCTGGGAGAGGAGGACGTTCAGTATTATGTGACTTGGACAATGTTCCTGTCTTGTCTTTTTAGACATGATTATAGACTGATCTCATCTTTGTCTTGGTTCACAGTAGCCACAGAGAGGCTTTGTGTGATGCCAGTGTTCTGTGGGCTTGTTCATGTTCACCAGCATACACGAGCCAGCTGTGGGCTCCACGCTAGCTTCCAGCAGCCCCAGCACTGTTGCTAGGGTTAGGTCAGCTTCCTGCCATCAGAGCTCTGCCTCTTCTCTTTCTCACACATTTAAGGACCTGCAGTGAAGTCTCTTCCTGCAATGGAAACCTGACCAAATGGCTTTCTCTTTGGGAACCTATCTCCTCATTTATAAGACAGGGATCTTAAGGGTACTGGCTCCAAAGGGCACTTACAAAGATTTGATGAGATTTTGTAAGTAAAGTGCTCAGCCAGTGTCGTTATTGGGAATGCATAAGAAGGACCTGTCGTCTAAATATCAGGGTTCTGTATTCTGGTTGCAAATGACTACTTCTGATCACAAAAGTGCAGGCACAGAAGCAGATTGCCATTTTTTTCTGATCCTCACTGGCTGAAGCAGCTTCCAAGAGATTTAAAGGGACAGCCTCTGGTTCTTCTCCCCTTTTCTCCCTTTTGGAAGCCAGACATTTAGGAATTGGGATATTTGTAAGCAATCATACATAATGTAGAGGAATTTAGAAAGTCACTGCAGAAGCCCAGGGAAAAAGGCAAACGCAGAAGAGATCTGAGATGAACCCAAAGTTTTAACCTCAGGCTGATTCCCAGCACAGAGATACCCTACAACAACAACAAATGCTAGCAAGCCCTGGGGAGGGGAGGGGAAATATGATTTCCAGAGTTACTACATTATAAGATTCAAATGTCTGTTTTCAACAACAACAACAAATCATAAGGTATAAAGAAACAGAAAAGTATGGCCCATTCAAAGGAAAAAATGTCCCCAAGGAAGCCCAGGGGGGTCGACATATTAGATAAAGACTTAAACAAAGAGTCTTAAAATGCTCAAGGATCTTGAGAAGATATGGTGAGAGACAGAAAAATTATGTATAAACAGAATACAAATATAATTAGAAATGTAGAAAATATGAAAAAGAACCAATCAGAAATTCCAGAGCTGAAAAATACAATTACTGAGAAGAAAAATTCATTTGAGGGATTCAGAAAAGATATGAGGAGGCAGAAGACACAATCAGTGAACTTGAAAATAGGATAACTAAAAGTATTGAGTCTGAGGAACAGAAGGAAAAGAAGATTGAAGAAGAGTGAACAAAACGCAAGGGTCCTATGGAACTCGATCGTGCAGACCACATACCTATCATTAGCATCCCAGAGGAAGAGAGAGAGAAAGCAGTTACAAAATTACATTTGAAGAAATATTGGCCAGAGACCTCCCAAATTTTATGAAAGACATGATTCTTAAAATCACAGAAGCTCACTGAACTTCAGTAGAATTAACCTTTGTGTGTAAAAAGATACACACAAAGACATATTGTAATCAAATTGGTAAAAGCCAAAAGGAGACAACCTTGAAAGCAGGGCCAGAACCCTCTTGTCACATAAAGGGGTCCCCAGTCAGAGTTTCAGCTGATTCCTCATCCGAAACCCTGGAGGCCAGAAGGCAACAGGTTGAAAGTTTCAAAGTGCTGAAAGAAAAAAAAATAACCAGGAATTCTGTAACTAGCAAAAGTGTCCTTCAACAATTAGAATTAAAAAATGCCCAGTTAAGGAAAAGGTGAGTTTGTTGCCACTAGACCTGCCCTGAAAGAAATGATGAAGGGGGCCCACCCAGTTGAAATGAAAGGGTGCTTAACAGTAACCAGAAGCCATAGGAAGAAATAAAGATCTCCAGCAGAGGGTGCCTGGGTGGCTCAGTGGGTTAAGCCTCTGCCTTTGGCTCAGGTCCTGATCTCAGGGTCCTGGGATTCAGGCCCACGTCAGGTTCTCTGCTCAGCAGGGAGCCTGCTTCCTCCTCTCTCTCTCTGCCTACTTGTGATCTCTCTCTCTGTCAAGTAAATAAATAAAATCTTAAAAAAAAAAGATCTCCAGCAGAGGGAAGACATGGACAATTATAAAAGCTAGAATTATTGTATTAAATTCCACTTTTAGTGGTCTGCATGACTTATAAGAAAATCCATAAAAATGATCATTACTCTTTATTATTGGGAAAACAGTGTATAAAGTGTAGTTTGAGACACCAGTAACAGAAAGGAGGTGATAGAGATGAACATGAGCAGCCTCTTTGTATCATACTGATGTTGAGCTGGTATGAATTCAAGTTGGAAGCATTACAACTTTAGGGGGTTTTAGGTGTAATGTAATTCCCAGGGTTACCACAAAGAATATCACCATAGAATATATGTAATAGGAAGTGAGAAGGGAATCAAACATTTTATTATAAAAACATTAATTAAACACAAAAGAAGGCAATTATGGAGTAAATGAAGGGCCAAATAAAAGCTATAAGGCCTACAGAAAACAAACAGCAAAGGGGCAAAAACAAGTCCCTCCTTATCAGTCATTTCTTTAAATCAAAAGACAGAGACTGGCAGAACAGATAAAGAAAACATGATCCAACTACAGGCTGTCTACAAGAGACTCACTTTCAATTCAAAGACAGAAATAAGTTGAAAGTGAAAGGATAGAAAAGGATATTCCATGTATATAGTAACCAAAGAGAGTTGGAATGGCTATGCTAATATTAGACAAAATAGACTTTAAACTGAAATCCATTTCAGGAGACAAACGACAGTATTTATTAAAAGTTTCAACACAGCAAGAAGCTATAAGCAATACATTTATACACCCAATAACAAACCCTCAAAATGTGGATAGAATTGCACAGAGAAATAGATGGTTCTACAAGAATAGTTGGAGACTTCAATATTCCACATTCAAGAATGGATAGAACAAACAGGTAATAAGTAAGGAAATGAAAGACTTAAATATCACAATAAATCAACCAGCCCTGACAGACATGTACAGAACACTCTACCCAACAACAAAATACAAGTGCACATGAGACATTTTCCAGAACATACCATGTGTTAGGTCACCAACTAAGTCTCAGTAGATTAAAAAAAAAATAAACATATCATATAAACTATCTTCTCTGATCACAATAGGATTAAGTAACAAATCAATAACAGAAGGAAAAATAGAAAATTTACAACTGTGGAAATTAAACACTCTTAAACAATGAGTCAAAAAAATCACAAGGAAAATTAGAAAATACTTAAAGCTATATGAAAATACAATATACCCAAAATTGTGGGATGCAGAAAAAGAATTTCTCAAAGGAAATTTATAGTTTTAATGCCTATATTTAAAAAAATCTTAAATTAGTTACCTGACATTATACCTTAAGGAACTAGAAAAAGAAGAGCAAACTAAACTCACAACAAGTAGAAGAAAGGAAATAATGAAGAGCAGATGAGAAACAAATAAAATAGAGAATAGGGAAAAAAAGAAAAGTAACAAGATCATAAGTTATTTTTTTTTAAATATCAACAAAATTGACAAACCTGTGGCTAGACTGACAAAGAACAAAAGATAGAAGATACATAACTAAAATAAGAAATAAAAGTGGGGACATTTGTATTGACCCTACAGAAATAAAAGAATTACAAGAGAATTCTAGGAACAACTAGATGCCAAGAAATTAGATAACCTAGAAGAAATGGGCATATTCCTTGAAACATACATTTACCTAATCTAACTAAAAAAAAAAAAAAATAGAAAATCTCAACAAACCTGTAACAAGAGATTAAAACGGTAATTAAAAACCTCCCAGCAAAGAAAAGCCCAGGAACAGATGACTTCACAGATTAAATAAATATCAAAAGAAAAATTAACATCAATCCTTCTCAAGTTTTTCCAAAAAACTGAAGAGGGAGGAAACGCTTCCTAACTCATACTATGTAGCACACACTATCCTGATATCAAAGCCAGATAAAGACATCACAAGAAAAGAAAATTACAAACCAATGTCCCTTATGAATATAGATGCAAAAATCACAAAATATTAGCAATGCAAATCCAACAGCATATTAAAAGACACTCAGCATGACCAAGTGGAATTTATCCAAGAATGTAAGGATGGTTCAGTATAAAACTAATCAAAGGAATACATTTCATTAATAGAATAAGGAAAAGAGGGGCGTCTGGGTGGCTCAGTCCATTAAGCATCTGTCTTCGGCTCAGGTGCGTTCGGCTCAGGTCATGATCTCAGGGCCTAGGATAGAGCCCCACATGGGGCTCCCTGCTTGGAGGGGAGTCTGCTTCTGCCTCTCTCACTACCCGCCTCATGCTATCTCTCTCTTTCTCTCTCTCTCAAATAAAATATTTTTTAAAAAAATTTTTAATAATTAAAAAAAGAATGAAAGGAAAAAAACCACAATTATCTCAATTGATGGAGAAAAGGTATTTGACAAAATCCAACATCCTTTACTAACAAAAAATTCTCTGAAAACCAAGAATCGAGGAAAAATTCTCAACCTGGTAAAGGGTATTATGAAAAATCCACGGCTAACATCACACTCAATGGGGAAAGATCGAATACTTTCCCTCTAAGGTCAGGAACAGGACAAGGATGCCTACTTTCACTGCTGCTATTCAACAATGTACAAACATCCTAGCACAGCAATCAGACAAGAAAAAGAAGAGGATCCATCCACCCAACTTGGAGAGAGATAAAGTTAATAAACTTGAGTCCCATGTAGGGCTCCCTGCTCTCTCTCACACGCAAGTGTTCTCTTGCACTCTTTCTCATATAAATACAATCTTTAAAATAACAACAACCACAACCAAAAGGTGAAAACAACGCAAGTGTCTAACAAGAGATAAACGGATACACAAAATGTGGCATATACATACAATGAGATACTATTCAGTCATAAAACGGGAGGAACTTTTCATTGTGACATATCCTACAACGTGCATGAACCTTGAAAACATTACATGAATGAGCCAGGGTCACAAACACACTATGAAGGCGCATGCAGGAGCTGTGTCTTTTACCACATCAGCTCTACCAATCATAAAACAAAGTTAGGTCACAACTATAAAGGTTCAGGATTCCAAACTCAATGACAACTCACCATGTGATTAAACTTGGCTTCTTACACAGCACTCGGAGCAGGACAGAAAACTACACAACAAGCAAGATCACAGAGGGGTGTGGGAAGGGAATGAACCAAACCTGAGGTCGCTCTGTGGGCTTGCAGTGGACATATGGCCTCCATCTGGTCAGGGTCAGCTCTCCACACCTAGAGCTTGGGATGTTCAAGCAAGGAAGGATCTTGGTTCTGTTCCGAGATTAATCGGACAGAGCCTTTGGGGGGACAGTTGCCTTTTTTAAGTGTCAGACATAGAGGGGTCAGGTCTGAAGAGATGGACAGTTTACTGGCTAAAATCCTTCCCTTTTCAAAAGGATTTAACCAGTTTTGGGTCTCTGCAGACCTGCTCTGGTTCTGTTCGTTCAGTTCTGGGGTGTCAGCTGACATGGGTCCCGGAGATAGCTCCTAGCCTCGGCGGTACCTTACCTGTCCCAGTCATCACTTGACACAGGCTTCTGCTTGACATCAGAGATTCCATTTTGCGCTCTACAGCCAGACGTAACAAATGTTATATCTTTCCATTCATATGACATACTCAGGTTAGGCAGTTTGGTAAAGAAAGTAGAAGAGAGGTTATCAAGGGCCGGTGCAGGTGGGAATGGGGAGTTATTGTTAAATCGATGGTTCATATTGGGGAGGAGAAGGTAGGGCTGTGAATGTAATTAATGCCACTCAATTGTACAAGTGGCTAAAATGAGAAGTATTATGGTATGTGTATTTTACCACACATATACACACACACAAAAGAGGTGAGGGAGAGACGTGAAAGAGTTGACATTTTATAAGAAATGACCTTTAGGTAAAATCCTAGAGGAGATGTAAGGTCATGTGGCCACCTGCAGGAAGAGTGTGCAGGCTGAGAGAGTAGTAGTAAGGGCAAGAGACCTGAGGTGGAAGCCTGAGAGACACTTTCCAGAACCCGGCAGGGCGGGGTGAGGGGCGCCAGTGTGGCTGAAGTTGAGTGAGCCCGGGGAAGAGGGAAAGGAGGGGCGGTCAGAGAGGACTCAGGCCACTGTCGTTTGGTTTCTTCTGGGAAGAGGAGCCACAGGAAGGTTTTGAGCAGACGTTCGTGATCCGACCTGAATTTTAACAGGATGCAGCCAAACAAAACATCTGGGCACTGGACCGGCCAGCCAGTAGCCAGTGTGCGACCTCCAGGGAATCTCAGAAAAGGCGCCTAGAGCTTCCCAGGAGACGCTTCCCCAGGCGGCCTTCGGGGGGCAGAAGAGCCGCGTTGAACGCCGGATGCTCCCGCGCCCGCACACACCCCGCCCTAGGGCGCAGGTGGCCCAGGCCCTGGCAACCCGGGAGCGGAAACCTATTTCCGCGCCTCCACTCGGCCCCTTTAAGAACCAAAGTGCCCAGAACAAGGGATGCCCGGGGGCTGAACCGCGACTTGAGAAGGGGGTGGTGAGGAAGGCGCGGAAAACTTCCAAAACAGAATTCCAAATTTTCCTGGGCCTGATTCCCCTCGGGCGTCCCTAAGACTGCACAGCTTCCCTTCCGGAAACTTCTGTTCTTTTAAGTCATCTCAGTGGAAGGCACAAGAGGCCGGTAGCAACTCGGTGCCCCCCGGATAGGAGACTCTCCCAGCCCAAAGCTCGCTTAGACTCGCCCTTCCCCGCAGGGTGTACCTAGGCGGGTCCATCGCCAGCAGGGGAGAGGGGTGTGGGCAGAGAGGGGACAGGTGCAAGAGGGATCCACCCCCCTCAACAGGTGAATCACCCCAGCTGGGCCTCGGTTTCCGTGAGTTACACTCTGCTGGGCTCCACCCGGGGAAGGACAGGGCGGGACAGGATCCCCAGTCTGGATGCGTCCTCCCGGCGGGCTGGTCACTTGGTTCCGACCCTCAGGGCCGGAGCGTACCTGGGTCAGCCCACTTCCGGGGAGGGAGGTAGAGGAGCCCCTCCCCGCCACCCACCCCCTGGCCCAGCCCTCTGTTCTCACCCAGCATACCTGGGCCGATCCATTCCCCAGAGTGCGCAGGGGGTGGAATGGCTCGAAGAGCCACAGTGGGTCAGGCAAGTTACTCCCCGAAAGCTAGACCGTGCTCCTCATCCACGTTATTTCTGCTCATTAAAGTCCTGGAAGAGGGCAGGATGAACTTGGAATAAGGACAAGGAACGGAAGCGGGAAGGGGAGGAGCACGCACCCCTCCCAGCCTTGGTGCGCGCCGCGCCCCCTACCCTCTCGGTACCAAGTAGGGACGCGCGGGCCGGACGCGCCCAGACGGCTGCGATGGCGCCAGTGGCCCTCCGGCCCTCCTGGGTTTTGGGCCCCTACCCGGGTTTTCGGGGCTGGGGCGCGACCGTCTTCGTGTGGCTCTTTCTCAGCACCTTGTGCACAGGTACGGAGAGCGGGGCCTCTGAGGCGGCGGAACGGCGGGAGGGCACTATAGAAAGGGGATGGATGGAGTTCTGCACCCGCGAGCAGGCTGGAGAGCTGGGGGACGGGGAAAGCCGAAATTAGGATCTCCTGATCCCCAGGGTCTCGGGAAATCCCTTGGGTGCCAGAGTGAGGGGAAGTCCTCGCTGGAGTCAGGGAGCGCTCCCCCGCCCTTGTTCAGAGATAGCAGGAAGTGAAACTCCCCGGACGGCGAACCCTGGAGCGGCAAGGAGAATGGGACCCTTTGTGGTGTAGGGGTGAAGGACCACCCGATCACTGGGAAAGGCCGCGATGGAGACCAGGCGCACCCCAAGATTTCTAAGTCTTGGGGTAACGGGGAGCGGGCACTCGAGGGCTGGTCAGACGCTTCCCGGAGAGAGAGTTCAAGAAACCGTGCCCAGGCCTCCGGTGGATGTAAGACTGGGGACTCGCCAGCCCCCAGTCCCACCCATGTCCCGAAGTATCTGCTTAAGGGTCTGGTGGGTGGACGTGTGGACTTGGTGTGACATCTTCTGGTGGCAAGATTTCACTTGGATCAGGTGTTTGGGTGGGGTGTGGAAGGGACTTATCTCTCCCCAAGCACTTTTTGGTGTGTGCCTTGTGAGGTGAGGTGGGACACTGATGGACCATTATGGGGGCTTTACTGTGGCAAACAGTTTAGTGAAACAACCCCAAAATTCTACGCTGTCCCCACACCCCATCCGCAAAGCCCCGCATAACTTGGGACCTATAGTGGTTGTTTTTGTTGTAGGGCCTGGAGTGTGGTGTCTTTGTGATGGTCATCTGCACTTCCCTGGACGGGCCACAGAGGGAGGTCCTTTCCATGAGCGAATGGCTAAGAAAAGAGGCAGCTGGGTCCAGAGGCCACACTCTGGGAAGAAGGATGGACGGGATGTTCCCAGAAATCTGGCGGTGTGACCTTGTACTTGCCACTTTAGCCCCACGGGTCTAGAAAATGGGCACAATGGGCACGATTATCGGAGTTTACCTCTCTGGTTCCGGGGATTAAGAAACAATGTGTGCTAGGCACTCTGTAAAGCCATTAGACTTGTAAATGTCAAGCGGATGCCACTCATTCCTGCTGCAGCTCACAGAGGCCCTGCTAACTCTCCTCTTGCCCTTAGCCCCCGCCAGGGCCATCCAGGTGACGGTGTCAGACCCCTACCACGTGGTGATCCTGTTCCAGCCTGTGACCCTACCTTGCACCTACCAACTGACCACGACCCCTACAGCACCCATCGTCATCTGGAAGTACAAGTCGTTCTGCCGGGACCGCATTGCCGATGCCTTCTCCCCGGCCAGTGCAGACAACCAGCTCAGTGCCCAGCTGGCAGCGGGTAATCCAGGCTACAACCCCTATGTGGAGTGCCAGGACAGCGTGCGCACTGTCAGAGTTGTGGCCACCAAGCAGGGCAATGCTGTGACCCTGGGAGACTACTACCAGGGCCGAAGGATCACCATCACCGGAAGTATGTTGGGCGGGGCAGGGGGCAGGGTAGGGCAGGGCTTGCTGGGATGGTGGTGCTGGCTCCCTTGTGCCCAGCCTGGTGTCCCCACGGCCAGGTCTTGAGCACCAGTGCCTAAAAGGACTGATGAAAGGAGGGACCCTTCCTTCCATCTGTCCATCCACGCATCTAGTTTTATTGAACAGCAAAGATTTATTGAGCACCTAAGATACGCAGATGCTATTTGAAACTGGAAATAGAGCTGTAAACACATTCATCAAATCCCTTCCCTCCTGGAGCCTGCATTCCACGGAGGGAGGCGAACAAGATAACACATGCTGTCAAGTGCTTGGAACATAAAATTGGGTAATGAAGAGAAGCAGGGGTTCTATAATAGGAATACCAACAAGAAGTAAAATTTATGTAAGTAACAACGTATAAAGGGCCTCATATGTGCCAGGCTCTAATCTAGGTTTATATGGATTAACTCATTAAGACTACACAGTAATTGTGTGAGTAGGTACTGTTGTCATTTGACAGAGGCCCAGAAAGGTAAAGTGACTTGCACAGGGTCACAAAGCTGGGAGCAGAACTGGGATTCTAAGTCGGCCACTTTGGGTCTCATCTCTAAGCTTGTAATTCCTTTACTTGGCGGGGTTGGTCAGCAAAGAGCTCACTGAGGTGTTAACTTGAGTAAACTGATGGGATGAGAGATCTTTCTTTCTTTCTTTATATTTTATTTATTTATTTGAAAGAGAAAGAACATAAGAGGAAGGAGGGTCAGGACAGAAGCAGACTCCCCACTAAGCAGGGAGCCTGATACGGGACTCTGTCTTGGGACTCCAGGATCACGACCCAGTCCGAAGGCAGATGCCTAAGCAACTGAGCCACCCAGGTGCCCTAATTCATAGAGCCTATGACTTGCCAGGCATCCTAAGTACACTTTCTCCCGGAGTCCTCACGACCACATTTGACACTCATAGCATCCGGGCACAGAGAGGTTAAGTGGCTATCTAGGCACACAGCTAGGAAGGGGCTGGAGCTTGGATTTGAACCCAGGCCGCCTTCAGAAACCTTGTACTTAACGTAACACTACCAGGTGCTGTTGTTGGTGCTCGGGGCGGGGATGTACGTGGTGATCCAGACATCGAGGGCCCTGCCCCCAAGAAGGTGACATTCTAGTGAGACAGGCCATGAACAGATAAAGAGAGAATTGCAGGGAGGTCTGAGTGCGACAAAGGAAGCCAGCTAGGATCAGGTGTTGCTCTATGGAATGATGACTCGGGTACTCACCTGCAGATTTTTCGCGAATGTGATTTTAGAAGGACCAGACCCTGAAGGATGTTGAGGAAGATGATGGGCTGCAGCAAGCAAGGGATGAACTCTCAGCCCACTTAATGGGTTTAGCCTTTCACTATCTTAAATGGGGATTAGAGTTTTAATCTTGGGTGTGGGGACAGGCGGGGGAGAGGAGTAGGCCAAGGAGCACACTCCCTCACTCCTAGAGACTGTCGACTACAGGCAGGCTTCCAGGGACCCAGCCTTTCAGTCGTGTTTGGGGGAGGGGCTGGACCCGCTTGCCCTGAATTTTCTGGAGCACTCAGCCCAAAGCACCCTACTGTTCTGCGGTCAGTCGGAGAGCTTCTTGGGGGTTCAGCCTCTACAGACCCCTCCCCTAGAGCTCCGTGCCCTCATCAGGCATGATGGCCCAGCAGCCTGGTTGGGACAACCCAGAAAACCGAGAGTGCCCTTGAAGGCTAGCTGGAATCTTGCCTCTGCTGAGTCTGAAATTCCAGAGTGACCCGCAGGCTCTCCTGGCGGTAGGGTCTGTGTTCCAGACGCCTCCTGGCTTTGGGTGTTTCAAGCTGCCTTGACGTGCTCTTGTGTTTGATACCGGCCATGATTTGTAAATATCCATTGTGCGTACGTCCTCTCAGGAAACCCGGGAGCCGCGAGAGCTTCCTCCATTTCAGCTTTGAGGATGGAGAAAAGCGGGCCTCCTTCTGGTACTCCTGGGGTCACCAGCTGTCCAGCTCTTAACGGGAAGTTTCCTAGGGAAACCGTAACAGTGCACACCCCCGGTGTCCACCAACCTGCTACCCCTCCACTCATCCCTCTGTGGATGCGGAGCACTGGGATAGGAATCTTGCTTCTGCCTCACCAGGCTGGTGGGGGCTCCTGGGACCCCTGAGATGAGGACTGCCTCTGCCCTATGTAGATGCTGAAGCAGAGGCCCAGGGGTGTGGAGAAGGCCCGGCTTCTGTTCCCAGCGGAAGACCCAGCATCTTCTGGCACTTGAAACAATGAGGGCAGTGCCCAGCCCAAGTGATGTCAGGACCAGACATAGGCCAGGAACAGGGTGTGCCGTGAAGGAAGGAGGTGGGCCCAGGCCTTAGAATTGATCAAAAGAAGCTGGAAGGCCATATTTTTTGTGGGTTTCGCAAACATTATGCAGGCCAAACAAAACACAGTGAGGTTGGGATCTGGCCCCCTGGAGTGCAGATTTCAACTCCCGGCCCCTGAACTTTTGCAGGAGCAAGGGGGTTCCCATTAAACTCCTCAGCATTGTGCAGGGACCTGCCCCTGAGCTCTGGGGAGGCAGGTGCCTAGAGTCTGACTTAGGATGTAGGTGGAAAATCGATGGGCTGACGGGGTGTTACAGAGAAGCAGAAAGATTGGGGAGCATATAGTTCTGTATTGTGAGAGGATTCAATGAAAGAATGCATGGGTAGGGACAGGGACAGCTCAGTACTCAGTGGCTAGATGCGTGACCGCGGAGGGGAGTCACGTCCTCCACCCCTTCACGGCTCCTTGGAAGGTCACCTTACCAGGAAGGGCTTCCCCCGGTCCTCCTGAAATTTGCACAACTCCCACCTCCACCCTGGGACTTTCTGTCCACCTTCTGTGATGTGTTTTCTCCATATTGCTTATCGCCATGTGATATGTGATCTATTGACATTTTTTATTTGTCTTTCTTTTCCAGTTAGGATCTGAGCTCTGTAAGAGCAGGGATTTATGTCTGTTCTCTGTTGCAGTGCTTCTTAAATGGGTTGGGGAGCAGTTCTCTACGCTCTTTTTTTTTTTTTCTCACTTTTAAATTCTTCCAAGAATGTTGTTTTTATAACTAGCAAACTGAGAGAAGTTTGAAAAATATTCAACATGACAATAACAAACCCATTATAGGTTAACATAAATAACACACTTTTTATGAAAAATAACCATGTTTTCCAGAACACAGCAGAAAACCTTAATGAAAAGTATGGCATTGCTTTAACTTTATGTTTTTGCACATCTCCTTCAAGTCTGCCTAAATAGAAAAAAGTGGATTCTTGAAGCTGCTTCTGTATTCAGTTCATGGGGACAGCACATGCCCTGTAGCCTCTGGAAGACTTCACAAAGTCACACTTGTCACTTGTGAGAGTATCTGTGAAAAAGGCAAATAACATCTTAGTATTATTATGATAATAACTCCCACCTCAAGGATGCCCCGAAAAGATCTGGGGGGAACCCCAGGACCATAGGCCAGACCTTGAGAACCGTTCTTCTCTAGTACACCAGGTGCCTTGGGAACATCAGCTGTGTTCGGGAATTATGTGTTGAATATTGAATGAGTGTATCAGGTGCCTATTTGAATATAGCCATGTGTCCAGAATGCTGAATAGACAAGAGCTAAGGAAGGGGGGCCTAAAGAGGGAAGGGGTCCATTTCCAGGTCCCAGCCAAGGACAGGGGACTTGGCAGCAGTGGCCAAGAGAGACCAGATTCTGCTTGTGTGGAGCCCACGTTCTCCTAGGTGTGGGTCAGCCCTCCGCTGGCGGACACAGTTCAACAGTTGGGTGGGGGTTATGCTTGTAGGATGGAACCAGTGCCAGCCAGAGGGAGTAGCACGAGCCCTGGCAGGTGTGGGCCCAGCATCCTGGGGACAGTGAGGGGGACAGTGTGTCTGGAGTCTGGTGAGCAAAGGAGAACAGAGTTGAGGCTGGTGCCGTAACCAGCCCACCAGCTGGGGTTAGGTGCTCTGAATGGTGGAAAAAGACAACGGCAAGAGGGTTTTTCTTTACTTTCTCTCTCTCTCTCTCTCTCTCTCTCTCTCTCTTTTTTTTTTTTTTTTGAAAAAGAGTGCCAGTGTGAGGGAGGGGCAGAGCAAAAGAGAGAATCTCAAGCACACTCCCTGCTGAGTGCGCAGCCTGACATGGGTCTCTATCTCAAGATCCTGAGATCACAACCTGAGTTGAAATCAGGAGTCAGACGCTTAACGGACGGAGCCACCCAGGTGCTGCAAGAGGGTTTTTCTATAGACCTGAGGTCTTTCGAAGAAGGAAGAAGGTTCCCCTTCTTTCATTCCCTCGGGAATGGACTGGTGTCCTGGTGGGTGCCGGGTGGTGCAGACCGGGGCGCGCACGGTTCCCGGCCTCCGAGCCGCTATGGGGAAGGGCAGTGGGAGTGTGGGGCTGGGAGGCAGGCAGGTCAGCAGGAGCCAGGGGGCAAGAGCAGCTGGGGAGAGAATGATGGGGAGCTCTGGGGGTGCTCACCTCGGCCTGTTCCTGCCTGTCGCCTTCTCTGTGAGTCCCACCAGGTCCCAGGTGAGTGAATGGGCCAAGAGGATTTAACTAATTAGGGCCTGAGAAGCAGAGAGGACACCGGATGTGCTGAAAGACTTTCATTACTGCCCAATTGATGGGCTCCTCACCCGCTTGAGCGTCCCAAGCCCTGGGCCTGACCTGGAATGTGGGGCTGACGACTGGGGAACCGGGGGCGGCCCTCAGTGCCCTCTTACAGCCACTCTCATGCCTGGGCGGCACCTGGTTCTCTGGAATCTGGCCTATTTATTTCTGCCACACCACGCAGGCCCCTTGCCCCTGGGGCCACACTGGGCTCTAGGGTGGTTCGTGTTGGGGCAGTTACCTCTGCTGTGAGGAGGGGTATGAGGTTGGCTGTAGGTCTGCAGCGCAGGCTCTGGAGTGCGCCCGTCCAGCTCCCCGACTTCTGACGCTGTGATGGGGCGGATTTGGTAATCTTGCCAGACCTCTTTTCTCATCTACAAGACAGGAAAGGTGACAAGACCCACCTCACAGACTTGTCGAAATGCCCTCTGTTAAGTAAGTGTTTACAACAGAGCCTAAAAAGTAGCACACCCTTGGTACAAATTATTGAATACTCCATCTGTCTGCAGCCCGGCTCTCCTGCCCCATTCCATCCTGATGTGCCCATGGGGAGGCTTTGGTCCTCTCCCCCAAGGCGTCCTCACCCCTCTCCTGTTGCAGATGCTGACCTAACCTTTGACCAGACAGGTTGGGGGGACAGTGGCGTGTATTACTGCTCCGTGGTCTCAGCCCAGGACCTTCAGGGGAACAATGAGGCCTATGCAGAGCTCATCGTCCTGGGTGAGTGGCTTGGGCCCCAAGGGCCTGGGAAGGGGTCAGGAATGGGATCAGGGCCCCTTCAGCTGCTTCTGTATGTCTGCCCTCTGCCCTTCTGCTCACTCTCTGGACTGTCGCCTGCTTCGCTCTCCTTTCATGGCACCACCAGTCACCGGGTCTTCTCTGTGCCCTGTACCCCAGGCAGGGACCCCTCCCTCCCAACATTTCAAATAAGCCAGAGCCAATCTGAGAGTGGAGAGAATTGGGGGACTTTACCTCTTCCCAGTCTCCTTTTTTGGTAAAAATTCCCAAAATTTCAGAGTTAATTGGCAGTGAGTGAGGAGGGGAGGTGGTGGGTCTCACTGAGGGGAGGCTGGACCCGTCCCTGGCCAAAATTCAGGAGCCCCAACCTCCACCCTACACAGATGGTAGATGGTGTCCTGTGGCTGACTTGGTGAGGCCCACTGCCACGTGCCCAAGGGCAGAGTGGGGTACCCACCAGCGGCCCTGCCCCATCGCCTGTCTCCCCCGCTCCCCCCAGCTATGTGTGGAAGGGACGCTGCCATTAGCCAGATGCTCTGTTCTCAGCCAACACATACGGTCTGGGGCGGTGTGTGCCGTATGCGTGGCGCTGCCGGGCTGTCCGTTGCCATCATCACATGCATGATGCAAGGAAACGCATGTGTGAATGAGGGGGGCTTGCTCCAGGGTGTTCCGATCACGACAGAGCTTGCGTGTGGGTGACAACGCACGCAGCAGGGCCCCAGAGGACTCCGTGTGTCCCAGGGGCCACACGCACAGCCTACGTCAGCATTTTTCAAAACGCAGCATCAGGACCTGCTTAACACTGTAAAAAACTTTTGAGGATCTCAAAGAGCTTGTATATATGTTTTTGTGGATGTTTATAGTTGCTTAATGTTACAAATTGAGAGCAGAAAATTTTTAAAGCCCTTGCAAGGCAGGCGAGCACACAGTCCACTCTCATCAGAGCGATGAGGTCACCACTCCTCACAGAGCCTCTGGAACACCTGTGGGAGGAGCGCGAAAAAGGCAAACGAGACTTGGTGTTACTCTGAAAGTGGTCTTGGCCTCCTGGGCGGGACTGCACTTTGGGAGCCCCTGCTTCACATGCTAGAACCTACTCGTGGGAGCAGGCGGTACAGAGCGTGTGAGCTGGACATGCGGGCGCCCCTGCGATACGACGCTCTGTGGGGTGCAGAGAACTGGCGGCACTTAACAGTTGGCCCTAGCTACGCCGCGCAGTTTGTACAGGGGACAAAGTGCATGAAATGAGCTGGAACTCGTGGCCATACTATAACTTCAATGGGCTGACGGCCCTTCTGCCTCTATGGGCCTCTTCCTTCGTATTAAAAAATTAGATGTCTTGTGATTGCATTGCTGCAAAAACCGTTATTACAGATCCGATATTACTATTTTTTTCCTTCAGATTTTAAAATAAAATGAAAACATTTTCATGGGCCCTAGGGTACTGTGCCTACTCTACCTGATGGGACAGGACTAGCCCTCTCACAGGAGATGGAACCCTTGGGGGTAATAGGACCCGTGCATGTGGAGAAGATGGGGTGCCCACACTTGAGGTTGAACCTTCAGAACCCATGGGCTGTGTTCTGGAACACTTTGGGGCAACAGAATTCCCCACGGCATGAGAGAATGGGTGAATTACTGGGTGGAAGCTTTCTGGAAACAGCACCTACAAGATGGGGGTGGGGAGGGGTAGGAACCTTGTGCTAGGACCCTGCTAGGCCACCTACCGTTCTGCTTCAGGACATACCTTCACCCTGAAGAGCCTGGACCGAGGCTTCAGGGTAGGGGCGGGCTGGGCTGGCTCTTGCCAGCATAATCTGTCTCTCTTTTGTCCCTCCAGGCAGGACCTCGGGGGTGGCAGAGCTCTTACCTGGTTTTCAGGCGGGGCCCATGGAAGGTACGGGATGGAGCCCCCCATCCTAAACACCGCTTGCTGTGGACCCCCACTAACCCCACCTGACTCCAGCCCCATGGCCTGTAGTGACCTGGCTGTGGGGTTTGGGGTGGGCCAGGCTGGCCGTGGAGGGGCCTGGGGTGTAGGCAGGGGGCTCCCGTTGACTGGTGCCTGCAGTGCTCTTCTAGAGGGTGGGATCCGGGCAGCTGGCTCTCTGTCCCTTCTCTGCAGCTATGTCCTGTTCTTGCTCCAGCCAGGTCATCTCTGGTTTTCTGCCTGGCTAGAGGAGCCCCATGCAGGTTTCCTTGAACCCGGCACTGCCCTGGGTAGTAGAGGGCGGGCACCCCCCCTGCTGCCGCGGCCCCTGCATCTGGCTGGAGAATCCAGCAGGGGTAGCAGCTTCCCCAGGAAACTTCAGGACTAGCCTCGCCCTCCCCAACTCTGCATCACCCCACTGTGCCTGCTCCCCTGTGTCCCTGTCCCTCCCAGGCCTCCTGCTCACAGCCCGTTCTTCCCTCTCTCTACAGACTGGCTGTTCGTGGTGGTGGTCTGCTTGGCTGTGTTCCTGGTCTTCCTCCTTCTGGGCATCTGCTGGTGCCAGTGCTGCCCCCACACCTGCTGCTGTTACGTCAGGTGCCCCTGCTGCCCAGACAAGTGCTGCTGCCCGGAGGCCTGTAAGTGCCCCACATATGCCCACCCCTGCCCACCTCCCCACTGTGTTCCAGGGCGGGAGGCAGCCGTCTGCCAGCTTCCCAGGATGGCACCATTGGTCTAGAGGGTATGGGGTGAGTGGTCTGGGAGAAAGTGAGCCGAGGAGGATCTGCTGTTTTGGGAGATCATTTACGTATACTTCCAGCTTTGCATTCATTTTAAACTTCTACTTATTTTGAGGGGTTTTGAAAGCATCATGCACATGGTGAAAAACTGTTGAATAGTACAAAACATCATTCACTGGGAAGTAGAGCACCCTTTTTTTTTCTTTTTCAAAGCTTTTTATTATTTGAGAGAGAGAAAGAAAACAGGTGTAGGGAGGAGGGGGATGGGATGGGCAGAGGGAGAGGGAGAAGCAGACTC
The DNA here is from genome assembly GCA_004023965.1 of Spilogale gracilis. Lineage (NCBI taxonomy): Eukaryota > Metazoa > Chordata > Mammalia > Carnivora > Mephitidae > Spilogale > Spilogale gracilis. The sequence goes on along the minus strand of PITA01006451.1, from coordinate 36,391 downwards.
CCTGCTGAGCCGGAAACCTGAGGTGGGGGGAGCTCCAACCCAGGACCCAGGGATCAAGACCTGAGCTTAAGGCAGGCGCTAACCGACTGAGCCACCCAGGCGCCCCAATAAAGCTCCCTTTAAAAATAAAATCTTAAATGAAAAAGGTAAGAAACTAACAAGGCTTACAGCACTAATATAATTTATACCATTTAAAAAGCCCACACCCACCCAAGCACACTGGCTTTTACACACATACTGAGTTTAAGGACATCTCTAGCACATCAGAGTAGGTACCTGGGGACCTGGGGGTGGAAGTGGGACCAGAGATGAAGGGGGAAAGAGCAAACAAAACAGGGAAGGGGGAAGCAAAGGAGAAGGCGGGGTCTCCCTTTTCCACTGCCATTTCCCCTCCTCGGGGATGGCGTTGTTGCCAGTTCCTTCCAGAGTGCCCAAGGACAGCAGCACCTCTGCTCAGTCCAAGAGGCTTTCACGGTGAAACCACAGGCAGCCATTGTTGGCTTAGGCAGGTGGAGGTTGGAGGCCTGGCGGGGTGTATCACCTGCTGGGAAGCCTAAGGACTGACTTCCCCTTGTGTGTGTCCGGCACTCGGTGCAGGGCCCGGCCTACGTAAGTGCTCCGCACCTGCGAGCTGTTGGCCACGTTGCAGTCAGCAGTGGTCATGACTGAGGGCCAGGAAGCACATTGGAGCCGTGCCTCGGCCGCTGTGTGACTGCAGACAGGCAACACTCCCTCTCTGAGACGGCTTCCTTCTTTGTAAGGCCCCCAGGAGGTGGTGTGAGCAGTAAGGGAAGATGGCACGTGAGTACCCAGCACAGGGCCGCAGCTCAGTCCGTACTGGCTAACTTCCTGGTCGTTGAACTCCTCGGTGGACAACCCAGTCCCTCAAAGTATTGCTGCCCTGGGAAAAATCCAGTGCCCTCTGGAGGTGGATGGTGGCCCTCCCATGTCTCTTGTCCTTTCTAGTTGAGGGCTTCAGCCTCAGGCAGTGGGCGTTGGTCCCAATCACAGGTGCAGAGGGCCCCCCCCCCAGGGGGTACAACCAAATTTGCAGTTACCTCACTGATCAAGGCTGGAGCCAGGATGGCCAGTGTCTGTCCCAAGGCCGTGCTCCCTCCATCCCCAGACCCTGACAACTCAGAGCATCCATTAACTCCCCGCCAGAGGCCCTGTAACTTTTGCCAGGGCCAGAGCCCTGGGAGCAGCAACTCCCACAGCTGGTTACAAAATGCCAGCTCCCCCGAGCTCCTGATGGGCCCCGCCTGGGGCTGCTGAGCCCCGAGCCTCCTGCTTCCAAACTGAATCGGACGAGGGAGCTTCCTGAGGCTCCCATTTCCCTGTCACAGTCCCAGGGAGGAAGCGACTTGCACGTCTGGCCCAGTGACCATCTGAACGCAGTCTCTTGCCCCCGGGAGGAAGGCAGCAAGGAGAATTTGCCCTTGAGCTGTCAAGCCTAGCGCCAGGCAGGGCAGCCTGGGAGTGGGTGGGGTTCGGGTTGGAAACACTAGAGGTACTTTGAGGAGTTCCTGGGCTGCTTGGCTAGGGCAAGCCAACGCTTGAGGCTCCCACGCTTTTGCCTCAGAATGATTCCCTCTGCATCTGGGCGTGGAGAACCCAGCGGCCATGAGAGGGGAGTGGGCATGGGATTCCCCTTGCCCCGATGTGTTTTCTGGAATGGTGGCCCAGCTGCCAAAGGGGAATACCCAAATCTAGCTAGAGCGTCCAGCATGTGGGCTTTCTCTAAAGGGGCATCTTTTGCCCCCTGTTGCTCTGTAAAAACTTAGGCCCAGGGTGGCCACTTCTCCTGGGGGAGGGGGGACTAGAGAGTTGGGATTTTTGGTAAAACCTCCTCGAATGTGGGTAAACCATCATACAGTCAAATATACTGGCTAGCCAGGCGGGAGCCATGGGCTGCCAGTGTGCACCCGGCACCCAAAAACCTGGGTGAGGAAACACAAAGGAGGTGTGGATTCAACGAAGCTGATGGCCCGAGTCTCAGGAACCATGCAGAAACCAATCCAAGTGCCTAGGGAAGCCCCAGGACTCAGGGGTTGGAAAGAAGGTGCAGACACGTGTCCCTCCCACCCCTCTAACAGAGCAAAGGGCAGCATGGCTCCTGGCTGCCTTCTCATACTATGTGTCCTCCCCAGTGTATGCTGCGGGCAAAGCAGCCACCTCGGGCGTCCCAAGCATCTATGCACCGAGCACCTATGCTCACCTCTCCCCTGCCAAGACCCCGCCCCCACCAGCCATGATTCCCATGGGCCCTGTCTACAACGGGTACCCTGGCGACTTTGACAGGAGTAGCTCAGGTGAGGCCTTGGGGAGCTGGGAGATTCTGGGGCAGGGGGAGGCTGGGGCATTCGGGCACTAAGGGATCTGGGGCTGGAAGAAAGGGGATTGAAGGCTGGGTCTGGGGGGCTCTGCTCCAGGTGGATGGCCACTGACAGTCATATCTCCCTCAGTTGGTGGCCACAGCTCCCAGGTACCCCTGCTTCGTGATACGGACAGCAGTGTGACCTCAGGTGAGAACCAACTGTTACAAGGTTGGATATATCTTTACAAGAGGGGGCTGGGTCAGCATTTCTTCTCCTAAACTGATCACCTCCATTCCTGTCCTTAGAAGTCCGCAGCGGCTACAGGATTCAAGCCAGCCAGCAGGACGACTCCATGCGGGTCCTGTATTACATGGAGAAAGAGCTGGCAAACTTCGACCCTTCTCGACCTGGTGCCGCCAATGGCCGTGTAGAGCGGGGTGAGTGGGAGACTTGTGGTTTGAAGGGTTCCTAAGGAGGGAGAAGCCCCAGGTATGCTTGCTGCAAATCCTAGAAAGTGTATGAGGGTGACTCTCCTGGGCCCTGGAGTTCCAGACCTCCCAGCAGTCAGTGACACCCCTCTTCCCTATAGCCATGAGTGAAGTCACCTCCCTCCACGAGGACGACTGGAGATCCCGGCCTTCCCGAGGTCCTGCCCTTACTCCAATCCGGGATGAGGAATGGGGTCGCCACTCCCCTCGGAGTCCGAGACGATGGGAGCAAGAACCCCCCATAGAGCGGCCAGGGAGTGGCTGGGGGGCTGGCCGGCCCCGCGCCCGATCTGTGGATGCTCTGGATGACCTCACCCGGCCAGGCTCTGCTGAATCTGGGAGGAGGTCTCCCCCAAGTAGGGGGAGGAGAGGTCAAGCCTATGGACCACCCAGAAGCCGAAGCCGAGATGCCCTCTATGATCAAGATGATCCAAGGGAACTTCCACACTCCCGGGATCCCCACTACAATGACCTCAGATCTAGAGACCACCCTCATGCTGACCCTAGGTCCCGCCACCACCGGTCCCGGGACCCTCGGGAGGATCGCTCCAGGTCTGGGGACCCCCAGTATGATGGGCGGCTGCTGGAAGAGGCCTTGAGGAAAAAGGGGCCAGCTGAGAGGAGAAGACCTTACAGGGAGGAAGATGAGGAGGAGGCCTACTACCCTCCAGCGCCTCCCCCGTACTCTGAGACGGACTCCCAGGCCTCACGGGAACGGAGACTTAAAAAGGTGAGTGAACAGTCCTTCCTGGCTTTAAGTCCCTTCCTGCAGTCATACCTAGCTTACACCCATTTTCTTTCTCTCTTGCAGAACTTGGCCCTGAGTCGGGAAAGTTTGATCGTCTGATCTCACGTTTTGTATGTACCTTTTGTACTTTTTTTTTTTTAATTTGAGGGACTTATTGATGATTTGTCTTCCTAAGTCTAATAAAACTTATGATCACAAGGCCTATGTCTAGGGAGGTGTTTCTTTTGCTGCGCGAGGTGGGTAGCCCGGATAGCTGCTGTGTCTGGGTGTGTGTGTATGCACGCGTGTGCATGCCTGTCTAGCTTTTTCTGAGGATTCGCATCCTGGGCCAGGAGGAAAGCACAGGCTCTTTGCCCTCCTCCCTTGGCCAGGAGTACGTGCCCCACGCTGACTCCGCCCGGTCCTGCGTGCGCGCCCCGGCCCCGCCCAGACGTGCGCATGCGCCCCAGCCCTCCGCCTTCGCGCAGCCCCGACCGGCCGACGGGAGCGCGCGCGCGCTCCTCTCCCCTTCAACCGGGTTCACCGCTCCCCCAACTCCGACCTACTTTACTGTTTCCAAACCCCGCAGCCTGCCTCGTCCCGGCGACCAAAGCCCCTCTTCCGGGTCCCTCGGCGTTCTATCTGGGCCCACGTTCCACTCGGGCGGCCCGCCGGCGGGTGCCAGGAGGCCGCGAAGGCGGCAACGTCGACCTCGCGCCCCGCCGAGACCCGGGCCCGCGCGCGCCCGCCCGCCATCGGAGACACACAGCGCGCGCGCTCCCCGGGGGCTGCCCTCCCCCCGCGCGCGTCGGCCCCGGGCTCGCGCCGCCGCCGCCGCCGCCGCGCGCGCGCAGCTCAAGTAAAGGAGGAAAAAAAAAGGGAAAAAATAGAAAGCAGCCGCGGCTGCAGCAGCGATCCGCCGCCGGACTGGGCCAGGCCGGGCGGCGGACGCGCGAGCCGGCGATCCAGGGGAGAGGTAGCAGCCATCCAGGGCGCGGGCCAGGTTAAAAAAAAAGTCGCGGCGGCGGCGGCCGCTGCTCAGGGAAGGAGGCCCGAGGGCCGCGTGCAGCGGGCGGGGGGCGGCCGCGCTGCGTCCCGGAGCCGAGAGCCGCCGGGAGCCGGCAGGCGGGCGGAGGCGGCGGCGGCGGCGGCTGCAGGAGCAGCGGCGGCGGCGGCGGCGGCGGCGGCGGCATCTCCTCCTCACATGACCCCACTGTTTGTCCCCGTGATCAGCGCGAGCGGCTCCCGTGTCTCCTCCGTCCCCTCCTGCCGCGCGGCGTGAGCGCCGGGCTCGGGGCCCCCCCGGCCGCCCGCCCCCTCCCCTCCCTCCCCTCCCCTCC